>VDFB02257849.1:0-130705 GCA_007258455.2 Sequoia sempervirens
CCATCCTTTTTAGCATATTATACAGGTAATTGGGCACATTAACTAGTCTATTATGGTGAAGATGACTCAGTAATTTGAAATGTACAATGTATAGAAGATTTTATCTTCCATCACAAGTAAGGTATCTAATAACATAAGAAGCACAGATGGCCCAAACCCATGAAAGGAAAAGTATTTTTGTACCTTGGGATGATGAATCTAGGTTTTCTCCTCACTCACAAAATTCTTCTCTTGTAGCCACTACATCTACTTGAACTGGAAATTTAGCTCCAGTCCTAGGAAAACTAGATACTTGTGCAATTGCTCCTTCTGATGCATCCACTGACAACCCTTTTACTATGGCTTCATCATGTTGTAATGAAGCTGCAAATCTCTTGGTTATGTCATTATTGAACTCTTTCAGCTTTAGAAAGTAATCCAACCAACCACCCTTGTGAAGATAGGCAATACCAATGCATCTTCTAATATTTGTTTATGTGTTGATGGCTCTCTTCTAATAGCATCGCCTCCTATTGGAGAATCACTTTACCTCTGCTCAATATTCTAACCTTAGAAATTCAGCTTGATTTCAACTTCACCACCCTCAAACCCTTCTCCTACTCTACTATTTTCATATCCACTCTTCACCACAACTATACTATAACTACAACTATTACATCCCCTTCTTCTATGTATCAGTTTAATCAGCTTAAAATTGGGTTTGACTTAGCTCAAAATCATAGGATTTAGGGAATTGACAATTGAACTTAATAGCAAAGGTAGGTGCAATTTAGAAAAAAAGGGTTTGCATGTCATGTTTGTTTTTTTGCATTTGGATTTAGGTGGAAAAAAATGAAAAAAATTGGCTGATATATTACCCTCCCCAAACATAAGATTTGAAGTGACCCCACTTCAACTCATGATAGGTGAAGGTATGATTATAAAATATGGAAATAAATTCAATGAATAGATTGCATACTTAATTTAATATGGAAATACTTAATGAAAGCGTTTAGAAATCCATGATAATTATGGTAATGTAATTTGCATACCTGTCGGAGGTGATTAACTAAACGCCTCGCATGTGAAGCTAAATAAAATGTATCTGCAAGATGATTTAATGTGACAAGAAGTAATTGCAGGTGAATGAATGATAAGGTGGCGAGTGTAATGACAATAAACGGAATGGATAGATGATGGGTAGTGATGTGATAGTTCAAATTCTTGAAATTTGAATTGGCAACGTGAAATAAGATGAGCATGCTATGTGTACCCATTATGATAAGACTAATGCTACATGTGTGAGGCAAGTGAGTTGAAAAGGTGTGAAGTGCAATTTATGTGGTGCCAATTTTTTTAAAATTTCTTGACAAGCAATGCTACGGGTACCTTTGGCATCAGGTCCCATCTGAATTGTGACATCTTTTGTGCTACCGGTCCCTACTGCAACATGGCCCTTACTAAATGGTGACAATTGTATATATAAGATAGGTACCTCTAGAAAAATTATGTACATCAGTGTGACTATGTTGTGTGTGCATGTGAGGTGGAATAATAAATTAGACTTGAGTGACCTCAGGTGATGAGCTGTGTAGATCAACCACTAAGTCACCTGAAGAACTTGGTATATCCGCTACTATTGAGTCATCATTTCTAGGTATGGTATTTTTATCTGAATCACTGTAATCATTGGTAGAACCATACTGCTGAGTGAGAGAAAGAATGAAGTCATCTCTCTTTACCGGTTTCTTGTAAAGTTTCAACCTGTGGTTGTTAACCAGCAGGGAAAACCTTATTACATCTATGGTTTGCAACTTTACTGCTCCATTAGAAAATATTTGGTTCATCTCATAAGGTCCTAACCACCTGGATTGGATTTTCCCCTTAAAATATTGTATCTTGAATCATACAATTAGGCTCAGTCTCCTACATTAAATTCCTTTGTCTTGGTATATTGGTCATGCCACTTTATCCTCTGGTTTTGTACTATTTCAGTGTGATGGATTTCCTCCATCCTAATTTCATCTAGCCCATTTAAGTGGTGTAACCTCTCTTTTTGAGTTGTTGTGAGATCCATGTCCAACTCCACTACTATTCTTAATGTCTTGTACTCAAACTATATTGGGAGGACTATTGTTTTTCCATATACTAGCTCATAGGGTGTGAAACCAGTTGTTATTTTCCATGTTGTTTTGTATGCCCATACTACTTCTAGTAATCTAGCAACCCAATATTTTCTATGTAATTGCACTTCTTATTCAAAATACTTTCAATTTCTCTGTTGGTAACCTCCACCTATCCATTGGCCTAAGGGTGATAAGGTGTTGAATTTTTGTGCCTGAATTCATATTCTTCAACCAATTTGGTAATGAGCTCTGAAGTAAATTATGGACGATCAGTCACTATGTCCCTAGGTACTCTATACCTAGTAAAAATGTCCTCATACAAGAATTTAGCCACATTACCATCTTTGGAAAATTGTAATGCCTTCACTTCCACCCACTTAGTCGGATAATCAATGCAAACCAAAAAATGTACTCTTTGTTGTTAGAAGTAGGTGAAATTGTCCCAATGAAGTCTAGACCCCATTTCTCAAAGGGAGCTAGTGTTAATTGTGGATGTAATGGAATTTCATCACTCTAAATGTTGGCTTATCCATTCTTTGGAATCTATCATAGCTCCTTGTATATTTGATAGAATCCTTGTGTATAAAAGTTGGCCAGTAGTAACTAATTGTGAGGATTTTGAATGTTGTTCTTTTGGCTACAAAGTGAACCCCACATGGTTCATCATGGCCAGCCTTCATGATATCAAAGATTTCATTTTCCCTTATACACCTTCTCATGATATTTTATGGGACAATGTAGACTAGGTAACCAGATATCCAAGAATATGGAAAACACTTATGCACTAGCTATCTCTTTTCCCTTGGAGAAAAGTGTGGTGGAATCTTCCCTGTCACTAAATAGTTTGCAATGTCAGCATACCAAGGTATATATATATATAAAGAACAAACAATTTCTCATCTATAAATGAGTCATCTACTACCCCTTTTGTTGATTGTGTTGGAAACCTTGACAGAAAATCTGCTATTACATTAGCCTTACTAGGCTTGTCCACTATTGTGATATCAAACTCTTGTAGAAGGAGCAGCCATCTGACTAGTCTATCCCCTACTACATGCTTGTTCATTGAATATCTGATAATTGTATGGTTTATGTGGACAAAAACTACATAACTAGTAATGTAATGCTTGAATTTATTGATGTCATACACTACTACTAGCATCTCCTTCTTTGTAACAGTATAAGTTAGCTCCGCTCCCTAAAGATTCTTGCTAATGTAGTAAATAGCATATTCGTTGTTACCTTCTTTCTAACCCAAAACTACTCCAATAGAAAAATATGAAGCATCAGTGTGTATATGGAAGGGTAAGGTCCATTTTGGTCCCCTTAAAATAGGTGCTTGTGTTAAGGCTTCCTTCATTTCTTCAAAGGAATGTTGGCACTCTAATTTCCAATCAAATTATGTCTTTAATCAATAGAACAAACAATGGTGTAGCAATCTTATTGAAGTTTTGAATGAACCACCTATAATAGCCTACATAGCCTAGGAAGCTTCTAACATCTTTCCACCTTTGTGGAATAGGTAATGTGGATATGATCTCTATCTTATGTGGATCAAATTGGATCTCTACACTAGATATGAAATGTCCTAAAACAATTCCCTTAGTCATCATCATAAAAAAATTATCATTACTAAGGGATAAATTGTGTTCTTTACATCACTTTAAGACCTTTTCCTAATTGCTAAGGGCTTCCTCATAATTTTCCCATATGTGGTGAAGTCATCCATATATATCTCCATAGAGTCGTGAGAATAATCAGAAAATATGTTGAGCACTACCCTCTAGAAAGTAGCTAGGGCATTGCATAAACCAAAGGGTAGAACATAGTAAGCATAGGTACCCCAAGGGCATGTACATGTTTTTTCCTGATCCTTTGGAGAAATTTTTATCTAATTGTAACCATTGAAACCATATAGGAATGAAATTACTTCTTCCCTACTAAAAATTCAAGCACTTGACCTATAAAGGGAGATGGAAAGTGGTCCTTCCTAGTGGTTGTGTTCAATTCCCTATGATCTACACATACCCTCCATTTTCCACCTTTCTTGGGAACAACGACTAACGGTGATACCCATTCACTATTAGATGTAGGATAAATGAAGCCTGCATCAAAGAGTTTTTGAAGTTCAACTTTAACTATTTCTCTCAAGGCAGGGTTCATTCATCTTTGAGGTTGTCTAATGGGCCTATAACCATCATTTATATAGATCATATGCATACATAAGTCAGGATCTATACCCTTCATATCACGGTAGTCCCATGCAAAGGTTGTTGCATGTGCCTACAACACAATATTTAGGGAATTATGTTGTTCTTCAGTCAATGCATTGTTTATAATCAACATTTTTCTTGGCATGATTTCTAGTGCTTTGCACGATTCTTGCACAGATGAGAGTTCAAGGCTAGGAATGATTGGTATACACTATTGTGGCAATAAGAAATGGAAGATTTGAGATATTTCTTTTGAGGAGTTGGCAAGTATAATGCTCTGCAAAGGATCTTGTACGCATGAGAGACAGTCATGTTTCTGTGGGCTCATACCATAGTCATTTTGTATTATATGAGCAATCAAATCATCTTTATCCTAATCATCCAATAAAAGGATGTGTTCTATTGTCATCAAAGTTTGTAGGGAATAGTGGTCTTCCTCATCCAAAGTAGACCAAATCGTTTGTTCAAGATCAACATAAGTTTGGTTTGGAGGATAGAGGACCAATTTCTTGGTCACAGTCCCATTAGATATAATCATATTTACAAACCTATAGCCTATGAATGTATCAGTTGTAGCTAACCATGGTTTGCCTAGAATGAGTGGATATCCTGTAAGGTTGACTTTTGGCTACAATACTATGAAGTCTATAGGATACTCCCAAGAATCTAATGCAATAACTAAATCCTCAATTATTCCTTTGGGCTTGATTGTTGACCTATCATCCAACTGCAAAATAGTTGTTGTAGGTCTAAGGTTGGCTAACTAAAGTAATTGCATTGTCTCTCTAGTTATGACATTTATTTCTACCCCTAATTCTATCAAGGTGTTCTTGAGAAGGGTCCCATTAATCTTAGCATCCACTACTGGACTACCATGGTATGTGTATTTAGGGATAGTTATATTTTCTAGGATGATATTAGCAAGGTTTTTGAGGACATGAACTATCTGAGGGTCCTTCCTTTTTCTTTGTGGTTTCTTAAGACATAGGTCCCTAATTGCATTGGTATAGATTGGAATGTCCTTAATAGCTTGGATGAGGGGGATCTTGATATTGACATCCTTAATTTCATCCAGTAGGTTTGTCTCAGCTTGGGTATGATATTTTTGAATGGCTAAGTGTTCAGGGAAAGGAGCTCTGGACTTGAGGTGGTCTGGTGTACCTAATTTTACTCGGGCTCCAGAGGTGATTTTTTTGAAGCTTCAGTTGTAAGTTCCTCATCCTCCATCTCAATGATTTGAGTGAATGAAGGTCCAACTAGTTGTTTCCCTAACCTGAGGTGGGCATCACTCACCTCTACCCCATAGGTGGGGTATTACATAGCCTCGTTGGATAGACTTGTTGTTAGGGTTAGTTGTAGGTTGGGCAGGTAATTGTGGTGGTATTGGTGGCTGAGGTGTAGAATTTTATGGATTAGGAATTATGGCTTGTTGTTGTGGTTGAGGAGGAATCATAGGCTACTGATAATTCATGTTTTGTTGTTGCGACTACTGACCTTTTTGCAATTGTGGTTGCCACTGGTTTTGTTATGTTGTCCATTGAGGATTATAATTGGAACCTTGGAAAAAAAATTGTGGCCAAGGATTTAGTTATTGTTGGTTCCAATTTTGTTGAGGTTGTTGCCATTTTTTAGGGTTTTTCCATTGGTTTTGGTTATTTGGCCAGGGCTGAGAATTCCAAGCAGAAAAATTATGATTTCTAATTAGAAAAGATGAATTAAAATGCAGAGGGTCTTGTGGTATACCTTGTCTTTATTTTCATGGCCTTATTTGAGCTATGTAAAATAGCTATCCATCCTCGCCTTCAAGTGGCTAAAAATTAGGTTTCTCTATTTTATCTTGTTGAATACTAGCCACCTTCTGGTATTTACAGTTTGCTTTCCTTTGTCTATAGTTGGGGCAATACTCAGTGAGCATTGCTTCAGCCTCTTCTTGCTTCTTTATACAAAGAGTGTCCAACTAAGTTTCTAGGTGACTGATAATGTCCTCCTTCATGTTGGACAATAAATTACTTAACTCTATCTTTGAAACCCCGGTAGATGATTTGCTAATGGTGGATGTCCTCTCTCCTCTTGGTTTCTTAATGAAGGTCCTAGAGTAATTTCTGCAGACCCTACAGACTTCTTCAAATGGTAGTTGAGAAACATCCCCTTGCCCAATAATATTGAGGGAATTCATACAGTCATCATTGGCTCCCCTCAAAAATACTAACTTGAGGGATTCTTCAAATACCTTGTTAGGTGGGTTTTTCTTCAAAGAGAATTGAAATATCTCCACATAGTCCTCTAATGGCTCATCCTCCTTATGTGATATTCTAAAAATGTCATCTCTCCTCCTATAAAGTCATCTACAATAGTCTTGGTACTTTTCCAAGAACAATGTTTTCATGGTATCCCAATCTAGAATAACATCCTTGCCTAATCCCATAAACCATCTCATGGGTGCATCTTTTAGAGTGGCAAGGAAGAGCTTAAGCCTATGAGCATCAGAGCTATAGTCATAGCTCCTACATAGGACATCAAACTCAAACAAAAATGTGTCTGGATCTTTAGTCACCAAACCATAAAAAATTGGTAATGCTGAATGAGGGATATATTTCAGAACAATAGCCCTTTCTTAGTGGGTGATTGGAAACTCAAAGGTCACATGTTCTGGATCATCCCCTAGTGCATCACCCATGGTTTGATATGTCCTCTCTATTGGTTTTCTAGATGTTGGTGAAGGGAATTTTCTTCTTCTAGAATACCCTCACTCTATTCAATAATATCAACAATATCTACTTTGGATTCTTGGCGTGTGGAGGAAAGGAATCTTCCCAAAGGGTCTCTCTGCCTCTGCATACAATAAATATGGCTTTGTATAGTAACGGTTTTTCCCAATGTTAGTGTAACTTTCTAATATTTTGATAAGATAAAACCGAACATTCCTAATGCTGAAAACAAAATGTAAACTATGAAAGCTTCGAAACAAGTCTATGAAAGTAGCACGATCCCCAACAACGATGCCTAAAATGTAGAGTCCAAACTAGTGTCTTGTAAACTTGGTGGAAATCACACAATTCAAAGGAATGACCTAGCTGAATAGTCCACTCAACATTGAAAAGACTTCATTATATTGCCAGCTAGTCCACTCAACATTGCAAAGACTTCATTATATTGCCAGCTAGTCCACTCAACATTGCAAAGACTTCATTATATTGTCTATCAAGGCTTGTAAACTTGTGATGGCACTAGCACTCTATGTGCTTTCAAATACCTGAGATTACCTAGGCTATCCTATTAAAGTTATTCTACTTGCTAGAAAATCAAAAAAACACATAACAGTGAAAGAAGTAAACTGGTGCTAATGGCTACGAGTACCTACAACATAATTTGTAGTTGAACTACTATTAACAAATAATTACTGAAACTAACTCAAAATTTATAACTGAACCTAATCTATCCTCTAGAGTACTACACGTCAATTGAATGCATTCATGCACATGAACAACCATTATTAATAATCATAATATTAGAATCTATTTTAACTTACATGCAACTTATGAAGTAATGACTAACAGAAATAACTGTCAAACAAAAATAAAACATCTATAAATGTAGTGAAGAATAGTTACCTTGAGTGGCTTGCTCAGGTGGTTGTCTTCACTTAAACTAAAACCAAATCTAAATCTTTAGATTATACACAACCATATCAACTTGAACTTCATTCATTATGCATTCCAAAAGATCACATAAAATATTGCTCAAAGATTGTATTCAAGAAAACCATTTCAGAACAATCAACATGTCTGTAGACTACAACTAAAAACTAAGTAATTGATAACAAATGCATCAATATGAGATTAATCAACTAACTATACTAAAGACTCAACCACCAGATATACATAGGCACGGGGGAGTTTATTCTAAACTAATATCATTAACTACAACTCCCTAGATATCAGAGTGTGTAATTAAGATTAAGTTATTCAAACTGCAATTGGAAAGAAACAAGAGTTCCAATAGGATTAAAACTCTGCAAAAAATATTTGCACGTGGAACACATAATCAGTTATCCAAAATCCTATCAATAAAAGAACTCTTCTTCAGCACCTTATTAACTGTCATAATGATGCATAAGTAATTCCATCAGGTGTCTCCACGTGGTAGTTATTTCACTCAGCTTGTTCATGTACTTCCCCTATTTCATTTTCTAAGACCTCCTTTGGCTATAGGCTATAACTTTCAGTTGTTGCGAGCTAGAGTGTCTTCTTCGGTTGCAAGAGGTTAATCTAGAAAACACATACACAAAACTAACTACCATGATTAAACACATAATTCTAATCACATTCCATACAATCCACATATAAATCATGCAATGTTACTATATCATAACTATACTTCCATTACTCTAATTCAAGTCCAAGGTTGTATAATAAGCATAAAAAGATAGCATAGCATAGGAATATGTCTGAAAGGATTGTCTAATAATGTATGTAAACATGCACAAAAACATCAAGAAATGGACTAATAAATGGACTCATCAATAATCTAGTGTCAACTCAACACTCTTTCTTGCTCCACCATGTATGAAATTGATAAGTAGGAGGTATTTTCCACCGCATGTCAAATTGAGATATTGCTATCAAGATTCAACCGTGTAGTGTTACGATTCAAACTCATTGACCCATGTTTCATGAGTAGTGGTTCACAAGAACCCATCTCTCATGATAATGAATGGTCCACTTAGCACTCATTGCATCTAGGTGATGCTCATAGAGGTGAAGCACTGGGATATTGGTTGATAATGAAGGCACACAAATAAAATAATTAAATTCTATGTCATCCATGTTGATAGATCCCTTCCCAAAAACACACATATATATGTTTTTAGCCATCAAGATGTGTGGTGATGAACATGACTTGAATATAGAGAACATACTCTCTAATGAAGTCATATGATGTGAATCTCTTGAATCAATTATCCACCTCTTTGACTCAGAATCTACAACTACAACAAGTGATTTCCCCTTATGTTTCTCTAACTTTGATAAAGAAGAAGAAGATGAACCCTTTGACATTGTTGAAGGAAAATTGATATAATTATTCTTAAGAAGATGATTCAAGTCATACAACTATTTTGAATAATATTGATGTTCATCATGCCATGTTTTCTTGCAATATGTGCACTTACGCTTCTCCTTCTTAGATGATTCCCCTTGAGAGGGAGAGGATTCAAAATATTTGTGTAGCTTTTTCTTTTTCTTCTTTTTAGGATTACCTTATTCTTTATGTACCTTTGGATAACTAGCTACCAATGCTTATGGTTTAGAAGACTTGATGATACCCATCTAAAGCAGCTTCCCTTCCTCTTGGATTAGGATATTTGTAAATTCATCAAACTTAGAATCAACATATGATGCTCCCATAGAAATCTAATGGGTATGTGTAAAGGAGGGGGACCAGCTACTCCGAGACTCCAGGTTAGGGGAGATTCCTAAGCAATAGGATGCCCTAATCTACCTCAAGTTTGCTAAGTGCACTAAGAAGGTTAAGATGTTAAGGTTGAAAAGGAAGAGAAATATGGGTGTTGATTTCCTTCTACTAAATCAAATATTTCACGGGGTCAAGAGAGCTAATTTCGAGGATTTAATCCACTGCCCAGATAGCTCACTATTTGAGGATGATAGCGTGCACTATGGACTCCAGTGTGGCGCATTGGCATCTATACAAATAGAGGGTCTTAGGAACAAATTAAAACACCAAAAAATCAACTAACTTCCTAACTACTAAGGTTTTATGCTACAAAAAAGAATTGAAAAAGTACATAATTGAAGTACAATAAGAAGAATACTATGTCTAAGCTCAGCTAGAATTGACAAAAAGAAGGTGAGAAAAGAAAACCTTTCTACACCACAAGTCGAATCTTTGAGTAGCTTCATGTGAAAGCACCTACACACACAAGACGAAGGAAAATGTTGGGGTTTTTTCAAGGGAATGCCTTAGTCAGTCCCATGCTTTGGTGTTTCCACATCCACGGACAACCAAATAGCAACAAAGTATGGAAAGTGATGTAGAAATAGAAAGGAAATAGTGCTAAGAGAAATCACCACCAACAAGTATGCTACATAAATACACCAAGTGATACAAAGAGTAATAGTTAAGAACAATACCACCTCCACAAATATGAGTGCTCAAGGAAAGTAGTGAGAGGAGAGATCTTGCAAGTCCTCCAACAATAACGTTGTCGCAACAAATAGAGTGTAGGAGCCCAAAACCAGCAGCTTGCAGCCACAAAAGAGTGATGTAGAAGCTTGAAAGTGTGAGAGTGGAGCTAAGAGAGTGAAGTGAATCAAGAAGAGATGAAGAGAGTGAATTAGAATGCTCTAGAGTTCAAGAAGGAATGAAAGAATGAGAAGATAGATCATTTGAATGAAAAAAGGGAGTAAAAAGACTCGTTTCTCATCGGTCGAGGAAGAAAAAGATGTTACATTTCATTTACAATGGAGAAACATAATGCCTCAGTGGATTCCAGAGGCAGGAATCCTATCAAGATGGTAGCGCAGCGCGTGGACATCTACGTAACATGTGTGCATCCTGGACAGGGATTCCTCCACCGACACCAAAATGAGATGCCAATTGGATGGAGAAAGGTGGCAGATGTGGAATTGCATCATCAAATTTTTGTTTTCTAAGGTAAGGGTGATGTAAACAGGGAATTTTCCTAGCGGTGAAAATTTGCTCCATTATATTTTTCCCCCACTTTAGCAAGCATGTGTTTTACTGTGAATGTGAGGTAGAGTAGAAAGAAGTTGAAGATAATATACATGAATCATTGAGGAAGTAGATCTTAAATCTTGTACACCCAGACGTGCAGTGGGTAGCTCCATAGGTGCTCGATCTCATAGAGCAACCTTGATGTGAAAGAGAGTTTGAGATGGATCCATAGGTACTCAGTCCTATGGAAGGTGAACAAAGGCTTTGCAGGTGCTCAGTCTCACAGAAGATGAAAAAAGGATCTATAGGTGCTCAGTCCTATAGAGAGAAATCACTTCACAAGTTCTCAGTCTTGTGAAGAGGGGCACTGCAGGTTCTCGGTCCTACGAGGCCTGATGTAAAAGGGCTCCTCAAGTGCTTGGTCCTGAAGAGTTGATGTGAAAGGACCTTACAAGTGCTCGGTCCTACAAGGAAAGCTTGACAAGGTGCTCGATCCTCCAAGCTTGATTATAAAATCAGCTTCACAGGTACTCGATCTTACAAAGCAACATGTTAAGCTACAGGAAAAAAATGTTAAGGAAAGAAAGCTCAAACAGATTGACATATCACAGAGCAAGCAATTGAAGGAATATCTTTCAAAGGTTTCCCTCAGGAACCCTTCAAGGTAGAAAGGGGCCGACGGAGAGGTACACTCCATTTAAAAAGAATGATATTTTTTGCAAATGATTCTGTCATTAAGGAATCCTTTTGAAAGATCTTTTTCGTCAAGGAATCCGATAAAAAGAATGGCCTTTCTCGAAGGCAAGTTTTTCGATTCTCTTTGCTATGAATTTGTTTTCGAAAGATAAATTTCACTGAGGGGATCCTTGTTGAAGGATGTGATTTTTGAAAAATACATAATGTTCAATAAGGGATTTATTGGCCACCAAATTCAACTTATTGAAAATCAGAGAAGTAGTAGCCCCCCTTAGGATGGTGTGTGTGAATCAAAGGAGCACATAGTATCCTAAGGAAAGAAAGAAAAGGCAGTGATGTTGTGGCCCATGATACATAGTGAGATGTAAACATGGAAATGTTGTCACACACATGAGGGAAAACACATAAGCACTACAACATCAAAAAGCAAGCAAAAAGAAAGGAAACCAAAGACAAAGAAAACAAGGAACAAGTAGAGATGGAGAAATCAAGAGATAGGGGGATTCGAGAGTTCGGGGTCAGATCAGTGCTTATAGGTAGCCCATAATGTATGCAAATGAAAGATCATTAGTCCTTGAAGTTCCCAGATCTAAAGAAGAGCACAATAAGAAAAAATGAAAATAAAAAATTAGGTCAACATGGGAAGAAGGCCTAAATTCCCCCAACAATTTGCATCGTCCCCAATTATAGAAAATCAAATTTATAACATTTAGAAGAATGATGAAATATATAGAGGAATTTCATGACATAATTTCACTCCTGTATCCAAGCACCTACATGGGTAGCAAGGGTACTCTAGGAACACATAAAGACAAGCACGGGGGAAACACAACGCACACACAAATCTAATCTACATATAAAGAAGAGGTACTCCCCTAGTCCTCATCAACTAGGAAGTCGTTGTTCTCCCAATATAGATCATTATATTGGGAGGGAAGACAATCCTGCAAGGGAAAGATAGTGAGGGGAGCACCCTCCAACTCTCCTACAACAAGAGTTGAGGAAGAAGGCCCCTCAAGGTCTTCTTCACTCAACTCCTATGATGTAAAATTCATCGATCTCGCAAAGATCGCTGACAGAGCTAAGACATCATCCATCAAGTTAAACATGCGCTTAACCGAAGTGCCATGTGTTAACTGAGTGGGAGAAGAAGGCAACTAAGATCCACCATCGACATCATCGAGAGGGATAATGACAAAATCAGGGGACATAGGGGTTGCCTTTGTCACAAGGACAGTGCAAGTCAAGGAAAAACTCCCTTCCGAAGAAGGTGATCCCTTCTTCTGAACTCCACTTGAAGTGGAGGTCATCCTCAACCTTACGCTTCAACAGAGGATTTGGAATCCCCACAAAAGAAGCAAAAGGCAAGGAGGAAGAGGAAAAAGCTGCAACAGACACCACCATGGAGTTCAGCATGTCCATGGGTTGGGAAAAAGGAGGAATGTCGAACAGGGACACAGAAGAGGGGGCTCCACTGAGGGAGCGATGAAGACCTGCACCCTTTTGGGGTGAGGGTCATCAACATTTACTATGGGAGCCAGGAGAAAAATGGAGGCAAGTGGAACTGAAGTAAAAGGAGTAGAAGAGGGAGGCACAGCAGGTGTTGAAACAAGAGTTGTTGGATCCCCTTTTGGCCTTTTGCAAGGTAGCTTGTTCAGCTGCTAGAGCCTTTTTATGGTGCTTACACTCATGCACAAGTTGGTTTCGTCGACTCTGAGACTATATTTTTTTGCTTGAGAGGGGACAAGAGGCTCTTGTTCAGCAATAGGAGTGTCCACAACCATTGTCAGTGGAAGGGTAGTCCCCTAGACAAGAGCATGAGTGGGAAGCATGGAAATGGAAATAACAACATGCGAATAAGCATACACAAATGCCTTAGCAGCGGGCCTCTTCCCATTCGCTACCTGAGGGGTAGGAGCGGTAGGAGGTTGTGGAGGCTTAGACATAGGGGAAACTCCATGAGGGCCCTTCCCCTTGCCATAAACAATGAGCCTAGGCATCATGGGAAAGATGAGAAGTTCAAACACTTAACGCTTGTATTTTTCCAAGCGGGAACCATCAGGCTACCCATGTGAGGCATGGGAGTAGGAGCCAAAGGCACCATAGCAGGGTGAGAAGCGGAAGTAGACAAAGCAATTGAAGAGGAAGGATCTTAGGTGCGAGTAAGCTTCACCGTCCCCTTTTGTTGAGAGGAGGAGGTAGCTTGTTGTTGCACAATCATGCAGCCTTTGACAAAGATGGTGTAGGGAGAAGCAGGGTAGGTCACCTTCGATATCATGCCCCCAATATTATAATTGACATAGGCACGATACATCAAGTTTGTCCTCAGGGGAAGCAAACTAATCAGGGCAAGCCAAAAGTGATCTAACAAGTAGCCCCCACGTGAGACCAGAGGTTTGTATTTGGTATCGTACACAACATGCACAGAGCCCTCATGAGAAAACTTAAGACACTTATGAATGACCAAAGCAATTCCATTCATCGAAACCAACCATGGGTGCCTAGTTTCACCCTAAATAAAACCAACTCTTGAATGATATCAAAAGGGTTATCTATGACCTTGGACCTTACCAAGACCGAGAGGGTGATAGAACCGAGAGGAGGGACTGAGAGTCTGTCATGCATACATATGGTGGTCCTTGAATTCTCGTATTCCTCCCTATGCAAAAAATTTATTAGCAAAGTCTCCTTCGTTATAACATTCACATGACTCGTAGGGTCAACTAGGACACCAGCTATGATTTTCCCATTGATGTGAGTGGGAATGTACAAGGGGCAAGGCTCTTTGTTCAGAGGTAGGTCTTGTGATTTGAAAGCTATGTTTTTCCATTTGTAGGTTGGGAAAGATGAATTCATGTAAGTGAAACCATATTTACTTACTCTAACGAAACAAACTCATTGGAACCTGAAGGTTCGACAACTAAGTTGGCAGAATGAGATGGAAATGGATCGATGTAAATTTTTAATTCTATTCACCTTTGCCACAAACTTGTTAGCATTTTTCTTTTTCCCATCGAGATGGATGGTACCATCATCGATGTGATCTTGAATCTCATGATGCAGGTGCATGCCTCTTTCAGTATCATGTTTGTGAGCTTGATGGTATTGGAAAAACATGTTCTTATCATACTAGTTAGGGTAGGGCTCAGTGAGATGTCGAGGGTCTGGAAAAGTCAAGACTTTATCTTTTAATAATTTCTTTAAGATAAACAGAATATGATTCAGACAATTTTGTAAAGAGCCTATTGCGTTTGAATCCCTTGTCATCAATAGAAGAGACCACATGCACAAATTTCTTGCTTTTTCTAGAGATCGACACTATAAACCTACCCTCAGAATGGGAGCACGAGGAGGATCCCTTGAACTAAGCAACCTTTTGTTGATACTCTCATAATGCAGCACACAAATGTGCAAAAGAAGGATATTTCATCAGGGAAAATTTTCCTGCCAAGATCTCTGCAAATTCCCAATGAAAACCTTTTGGAAATCAAGTCAAGCAAAGGATAATAAATTTTTGAGAATAACGCTTGATAACAAGCTATGAAATCAATTATCTTTTCGTGTTCTCCCTGCTTACATCAGAAAAGATTCGAGAAGGCCATCTTTGGCCTGATGTTTGCTTGGAACTATCTTAGAAATTGATTCATGAGTTTATCAAACAAGAATATGAAATTTTTAGGTAAGGAACAGTACCATTCAAGGGTTGTATCCTTAAGAGACCTAGGAAACAACTTAGCCATTAATGCATCATGGTGGAAGAAATTTGTACACATGGCATTGAATGCAAAAACACACATTTGTGAATCTCCCTTAACACCATACTTCTCAAACTTAGGAATATCCATCCACTAGGGAATAGGAGTATTTAGAATCGCTATTGATAAAGGATTGTAATAGAAAAAGGGTTGAAAGATGGGTTGAGAGGTGGCTGGGACAAGTTCGCTAGTTGGTTTTGCATATTTCCCATGTTTTACAACAAGGTGTTCAAAATAGGATTAGATGATGAGATGGGACCAATGGAACCACTGCAACTACCAAACCCACCAACCCCCATCCTAGCAAAGGCCCCACCACCTGAGCTAACACTGACCCCAGGATTACCGTCAGGAGCATTAGGAGTAGCAGAGCTAAATCCCAAAGGTACCTTGTTTATTTTGATGATGGGGGGCACTTTAGGAGCAGAGATAGAAGGGCCTATTTCAGCCATGTTCACTAACACCCTAGGCATTGATATTTCTATTTGTCTCTCGGTGGTCTCAAGCCCAGGTCCTCGGACAACACTCGATCTAGGGTTGTGTGATGGTGCATGAGTTTCCATTATGTCAGTAAGGCCTCAGAGAAATTCCAAACCTACCTAGTCCTTATCCAACATATATCTAATCTAATTAACCACCTTATCAATTGTACTTATGATCTTTTCCTTCCCCAAATAGTTCCTGAATTCTAGAAGCCTTCAATCTAGGGAAAGAAGTTGCTTCGCAAGATCATGAGAGCTTCATCTTCCTCCACATATGAGGTCGTAGGAGAAATGGTAGGATTAGGGACATGCATGGTTTCTCCAATGAAATTTGTATCCATTCCCAAAACCATCTCGTCAAAAGTGTGAGTCGTGGTGACATTTGTAAAATCCATCTCTAAATGTTGCACGCTTCTTCTAACAACATGCTTGGAGGTCGTAGATTGAGTCATAAAGCTCATAAAGCTTTATGACACACAAGTCTATAACACACCTTGGATGCGAAAGAAGTTTCGAAACAAAGAAACAGATTCAAGAGGTTCACATCAGGTTCACCAAAATGTAGAGGAGGGGGACCGGCTACTCTGGGACTCCAGGTCACAGGAGACTCCTAAGTAGCATGATGCCCTGATCTACCTCAAGTTTGCTAAGTGCACTAGGAAGGTTAAGATGTTAAGGTTGAAAAGGAAGAGAAATCTAGGTGTTGTTGTCCTTCTGCTAAACTAAATGTTTCACGGGGTCAGGAGAGCTAATTTTGAGGGTTCAATCCACTACCCAAACAAGAGGACAACATTGTGAACTACGAACTCCAGCGTGATGTGTTGTCATCTCAGATGTGTCATGGCGTGTGTATAAACAAAGGGTCTTATAAACATATTAAAACACTAGAAAATCAACTAACTTCCTAATTTCTAAGGTTTTATGCTACAATAGAGTATTGGAAAAGTTCAAAACTGAAGTACAACAAGAAGAATACTACATCTAAGCTAAGCTAGAATTGACAAAGAGAAGGTGAAAAAAGTAGACCTTTATACCCGCAAGTCAAATCTTCAAGTAGCTTCACGTGAAAGCATCTACACACACAAGACCAAGGAAAATTTTGGGGCTATTTTAAGAGGACTCCCTCAGTCAATCCCTCACTTTGGTGTTTCTACCTCCACAGACAGCCAAATAGCAACAAAGTATAGAAAATGATGTAGAAATAGAAAGGAAATAGTGATAAGAGAAATTACCAACAACAAGTATGCTTTGTAAATACACAAAGTGATGCAAAGATAAATAGTGAAGAAAAATACCACCTCCACAACTATGAGTGCTCAAGGAAAGTAGTGAGGAGAGAGCTTGCAAGTCCTCCAATAGAAATGTTGTCACAAAAAATAGAGTGTAGGAGCAAAAAACCAACAACTTACAGCCACGAAAGAGTGATGTAGAAGCTTGAAAGTGTGGGATTAGATTTGAGAGAGTGAAGTGAATCAAGAAGAGATGAAGAGAGTGAAGTAGAATTCTCTAGAGTTCAAGAAGGAATGAAAGAATGAGAAGATATATCATTTGAATGACAAAAGGGAGGAAAAATACTCATTTTTCATCAATCGAGGGAGGAAAAGACGTTACACTTTATCACCAATGGAGAAACATAATGCCTCTGTAGATTCTAGAGGTAGGAATCCTATTAGTACAGCAACGTAGCACGCGCACGTCTTCGATAGGGATTCCTCCATCGACACCAAAATGAGCTACCAAGTGGATGGAGAAAGGTGGTGGATGTGGAATTACATCATTGGTTTTCAACATTTTCTAAGGTAAGGGTGATGTAAATGGGGAATTTTCTTAGGGGTTCAAATTCACTCCAGTATAGTATGAAAGAAAAAAACAAACATTCAATACTTATGACCAAGCTTCGATAACATATTGAGAATCAATTGTAAATAATCCTTATCAATATTGTAATCTTTTACCTATGTTTTTAGTTGCATAATCTTAGAGATGTAGTCTTGGATGTGGCCAAAACCTTTAGGATCAAGATTCATCAAATCATTATCAATCAGATAACCCTAATATTATTAGTTTTACCTTACAATTTTTTAAAAGTCTCTCGTGCCTCCTTAGGTGTTTTGCATAATTCAACATGAAATTTTAAATCAAAAGAGACTAATGAACATATGCATCCAAGTGTTTTCTCATAATTGATCTCCCATATTGCCTTTTCTCTAGCATCAATGGGTTTATAAATGGTTTCCTTTAGATATCCTAGATAACCCTTTCTAATGAGATAATTCCATATTGATTTTTTCCATGAAGCATAATTATATGGAGTTAGGAGTTTAATTTGAGATTTCCTCATTGCAAGTGTTGGAAGTTTTTGTTTTCATTGATGTCAACATATCTTTGTTGTTGCATTAATGTCAACCTAGGGAGATGCTTTGATTGGTTGCATTATGTTGTTATTAATAATATAATTGATGTCAACCTCTAGTGTTGCTTTGATGAGCATGTGTTGGTGATGTTCAACATCTTATGTGGTTGAGATGTTGTAGAGGTGTTCCAAATGTTGAGTTTGAGTTTATGGTGCTTTGTTTCCAAGTGTTTTTGAGAAAATTTGAATAAAAGAGGAAACAGTGTGGTGAAGAGTGTTTAGTGTAGCAGAGTGGTGTTTAGTGTTTTTCTCTACATTTCTTCATGGCAGAAGATCTACCTGTGTGGTTCAGATATGTTTATCAGAGGTGTTTATAGGTGTTATATCTAGAATTTCTTGTTTTGGATTGTTGTGTAGAGAAAGTTGCATTCACTAGTGTCTAAACTTTGAAAGCAGTGTTGTCTGGGAGAAATGGTTTTTCTCTACATTTCTCTGTAATTTGGTTTCTAGTCTTCAATATCTAGAAGTGTGCTTATATTTCTATATCTATCATTAATATAATTTTTTTGTGTTTTGGTGCTTCGCAAGGTTGAATTCAGGTGTTGCAATGTGTGGAAGGTTAGTTGGTTGTGCAAAATGAATATGTTCTTCTGGTGTATGATGTTGCGAAGGATTTGTTGGATTTTAGGGTGTTGCTGGAATATTCCAGATTGTGTTTAAGTTTTGTGTGTGGTCTATGATTCATCTTTGGATCAAATGAAGCATGTACTTAATTGTTTAATGGTGTTAACACAGGTTCAACCGACCTTGGGTGTTTACACTAATTGTGGATATTCTTCAGTGTTTGTGGAAGTGTGGCATGGCATGTATGAGTGGATTTAGGTATGAGTTAAGGTGTTTTTTGGTCTACCTTCACTCCTTTCCACTGCAGAATTTTTTGGTGCTGACCTAATTTGAATTTGCATGATTGAGGTGCATAACCGACCTTGTAGATTGCTATCAAGATTGAAGACAATATATATGTGTGATAAGTTGATGGAGGATGTATGAGTGATGTGTACAATGTGAAGTGTTGATATGTGAAGTGTGAAAGGGTGAAATGTAGTGTGAGCTTTAATGACTAAGACTACTGGAAGCAATAAGTAGAAGGTGTCTACATTCTACAAAGAGAGTGTGAATGTTTTGATGAAGTAGTGGTGGAACTTTATGTCGCTCTAAGATATATTTCTCATTGTAACAATCTTATTTCTTCTTCTTTCTAATCTAGCAGTGATCCATTGACAATGATCCCTTCTTTTCTCTTGGGTAGTGAGCCCTTTCGGTAGTAAGCCTATTGTATTTGGTGTTGAAATTACTATATATTGTGAGCTAATCCTCCTCGCAGTTTTTCCCTTCTTGGGTTTTACACGTAAATCTGGTGTTCTCATGTGTTTAGATGTGTTTTCATTATTATTTCTCATGTTTACATTTTGCTAATGTATAATAAGGGCTTAATGGTTGTTAAGGGTTTAAGGACTAATGTAGATTTGAATGTTAATGAGGGTTTTGATGTTTTATTGTACAACTAATTCACCCCCCTTTCAGTTGTCTTGTGCATTCAACAATTGGTATTAGATAAAGGTTCCTTAGAATAAATCTTAATCACTTGGGGTAGATCTGGGATGGTGCAAAAGAAGGAGGCTCCTCTGTTTGATGGATTTGATTATGCATTTTGGAAGACAAGGATAGAAGGTTTCCTTATTTCTCTAGGGTTTGGAGTTTGGAAATCTGTTGAAACTAGATATACAATGCCTACAAATGGTCTGAGTACTAATGATGAAATAAAGGCATATGAGAACAATGAAAATGCAAGGTATGCTCTTTCGAGTGTTCTTTCTAATTCAGAACTTATGAAAGTTGTGAGTCTTAAAACTATTGGTAAAATTTAGAAAAAGCTGGAAAGTATCTAGGAAGGAGATGATAAGGTCAAGCAAGAAAAGATGTAAAATCTAAAGACCATGTTTGAAAACCTAAGGATGACAGAAGATATTACAAGCTACATGCATAGAGTGGACAAATTTGTCAATTGCATCAGAGGTCTTAGTGGAAATCTAGATGAAGATGAGGTGGTAAAGAAGGTACTAAGAACTCTTACAAAATCCTATAGTCATAAATTTTCTACGATTGAGGAAGTTCATAATTTAAATAATTATTCTAGAGATCAATTTTTTGGTGCATTAACTACTTTTGAATTGAGAGAGTTTGGTCCAAGTGATGTAAAAAAGGAGACTGCTTTTAAAGTTGGAAAAGCATAGAATAATGAGGAATCTGACTTGGATGAATTTGATGAGTTAGAAGAAAAATTTGTGAGGAAATTGAAAAATGGCACTGGAAAATACAGTGGTAAGTTACCTTTCAAATGCTTTAACTATGGAAAGATTGGTCACTATTCTTCAAGATGTCTTGTCAAAGCTTCAAGAGATAGACCTAAGGAGAATAAAGGTAAATCAATTAAAAGGAGTTATTATGTTAACGAAGATGCTAGTATATCTAATGATGAATATAATTATCTGAATGATGAATATGGTGAATGCTTTTTCATGGTTCTAAATGTTGGAACTAATTTTTCTAACTCTGAGATGTGTATGATGGAAAGTGCTTCGGAAGCAGGTCATAACATTGAAGGATTAATGGTGACTATTTTTCATGCTAGAGAGGAGAATAAAATCTAGATCATTGATAGTGGATGCTCAAATCACATGACAGATGATAAGAGTAAGTTTGTTAAGCTTGAGAAATTTGAAGGTGGCTTAGTTAAGTTTGGTGATGATACATCTGCTAAGATATGTGGAAAAGGTTCAATCAATTTTGATGGTAAGAATAATACAAATGATGTTCTTTATGTTAAGGGTCTATGGTATAACCTTTTGAGTGTAGGATAGATGTGTAGCAAAGGATATAATATTTTGTTTCAAGATAATGGTTGTGAGATCAGAAAAGGCTCTAGAACTGTGGTTGCGGTAGGAAAAAGGAAAAATCAAAATGTTTATCAACTTAAGGGTGCAAATGGTCAATGCTTTATGACTCAAATTAATGAAAGTTGGCTATGGCACAAAAGAATGTATCACATCAATTTTGATAGCCTAGTGAGAATTATTTCAAATCAACTTGTGAGAGATCTACCAAAGACTACTAAGCCTATCAATGTTGCATGCAAGGAATGTCAGATTGGGAAGCAAGCTAGAAAGAGTTTCAAAGTTAAAGAATCTACTAACAGTCCTTTGGATTTGGTGCATACAGATCTTTGTGGGCCTACCAGAATCATAAGTTTTCAAGGTGATAGGTATTTCATGATATTAATTGATAATTATTCTAAAATGACTTGGGTTACATTTCTCGAAGAAAAATCATAAGCCTTAGATAAGTTTAAGGCATTCAAAGCTATGGTAGAGAATGAAATGGATATGAAGATCAAATGTTTGATATTTGACAAAGGTGGAGAGTTCACCTCCAATGAGTTTAACACTTTTTCTGAAAATCATGGAATAAGAAGCATTTGTCAGCTCCTAGGTCTCCTCAGTAGAATAGAGTTTTGGAAAGAAAGAATGGGACATTTCAAGAAGCAGCAAGGACAATGATGAAGGAAGTGAATCTACTTGATGTCTACTAGAGAGAAGCAAATCATACTGTAGTCTACATACTTAACAAAGAAAAAGAAATGACAAACAGTTTATAGGCCCCCTATGAGTTGTGGTATGGAAGAACCCCTACTATGAAATATTTCAGTGTTTGGAAAAAAAAGCTATATCAGAAGAGATGAAGAGAACTTAGGAAAGTTTGATGTAAGATCTGATGAAGGAATCTTCCTTGGATATTCTACAAAAAGAAAGGCTTACTGATGCTATAACAAGAGGTTGAAAAATATTGTTGAAAGTGCAAGTGTCAAAGTGGATGAAGACTTACACAAAATTTCAGTGATGATAGATGGATATGAATCAGATGAGTCCTCTTGTAGAGAAGAAGAGAAAGATCAAGGTAAGGAAAAAGAAGTGCAAGTTGAAGAGGAAGAAGCTCCAGAAAAGATCCCTAAGACCTCTAAGTATGTGCAAAAGAATCATTCAGAAGATCAAATCATTGGTGACAAGAGTAGAGGTGTGTTAATAAGAAGAAAGGATGCTATGATAGAATAACAAGTAAAGTTATGTTTAATTTCCAAAGTTCAACCTAAAATAATGATTGAGGCATGCAAAGATGAATATTAGATCAAGGCTATGGAAGAAGAATTAATGCAGATTGAGAAGAATTAGACTTGGGAACTTGTCCCAAGACCTGCAAACAAGAATGTGATTGGAACTAAGTGGGTATTCCAGAACAAGTTGAATGAGAGTGGAGAAGTGGTAAGAAACAAGGCAAGACTTGTGTGTAAAGGCTACTTACAAGTAGAAGGAATATATTTTAAGGATACGTTTGCTTTGGTGGCAAGAATGGAAGATATTAGGATGTTTTTGGATGTTGTAGCACATAAGGATTTCAAAGTATATTAGATGGATGTGAAATCTGCATTCTTGAATGGTGAGTTAGAAGAAGAGATTTATATTGAACAATCGGAAGGCTTTCAATTATCAGATAATCCTAATATGGTTTGTAGATTAAAGAAGGCATTATATGGACTCAAGCAAGATCCTATAGTTTGGTATGAAAGATTGGATAGGTACTTGTTGCAGCAAGGATTCAATAAAGGTACTACAAATAGTAATCTTTATTTCAAAGTTGAAAATATCAAATCTTCATTGTGGTTGTGTATGTTGATGACATAATCTTCGGAGGTAATGAAGTTCTTCCTTGGACTTCAAATCAATCAAACAAAGAAAGGGATATTCATTTCGCAATCTAAGTATGTTTGTAGTGTAGGAAAAAGTATCCCTTTTTCACACCTAATTTGGAAATAATTAATAATAAAATGAGCCTAATGTTGCCTTAAATTAGTGTTGTAATATGTTTTTCATATTCACATTAAGCTTAGGGCCCTTTTAAATAAAATGGAATTAATTGTGCCTTATTTTTGGTGTTGTAAGGTGTACCTTTACACTTTCACACTAATCTAGGGCTTTATTAATTGATTGAGGTTAATTTTCCTTAATTGGCCCCTTTAATTCAAATCCAAGCTTAATTAAATGCAAATTTTGAGGGATAAAATCCGACACTCATAAATGCCATTACACAACACTTAACTTTGGAAGATGTGTGTCCTAGGTAAGTGACCTAGGACCCATTCTCCATAGGGTGAATGGGTCCTCACTTAGTTCTAGGACCCTATTTTTTTATAATGTTTAACATTGACCAGTGTGTGTCCTAAGTAAGTGGCCTAGGACCCATTTTCCCTATGGCGAATGGGTCCTCACTTAGACCTAGGACCCCCCTTTAAAATATGTTCTTGGTGGTATTTTAATGATTTCAAATCCATAATTCAATGTCGGCTTGTGATATTTGAATTTTGGGAATTAATCTTAAGATACATATATATACAAGGCTATTTCACTATGTTTCATCCTAAGATCCTAGAATTTTCAAGAGATCATTCCTATATCAAGTTTATGATCAAGAGTGATTTCAAGAGCATTTCCAAGGCATTCAAGAGCAGATTTATAGAATATTATTGCAGTAATCAAGATTCATTTCATCATGTCAAATATTTCTTGCATCATGCATGTTGTTTGAGCTAATATGTTGATGTAGTGTTCAAGATCAATTCAAGCATATTAAAAGGAATTGTTTCAAATCAAGTTTCATGATCAAGATCTAAATTCATTGAGGCCACTTTATGCTAGTTTGCAAATTTTTGGTCAAGCTTCAAACAAGTTTTGGTGATTTGTTACATAGATTTTTTCATTCATCATTCTCTCTCTTGATGTGTGATTGCAGATTTTAGGTTGAAGATCATTTGAAGAGCAGAACTAAAGAAAGTTGCAAAGGTTTAAAAGTTGCAAGAAAAGTTTTCAAATCATAGAAACTCTTGTACAAAATTTATTTCTGACTTTCTGACAATGAATACCTAGAATCTAGGAGTGAAAACCTAGCAGAAGAGAACCTAGAAAGCATTTTCCAGAACCCTAGCTAGGACCCATTCGCCATAGGGAGAATGAGTCCTTAGTGAGCTTCAAAAGGTGACTTTTAATGAAAGGTACACATTGTTTTCCCCTTTCTAGTTCTACCTTTTGTTTGATGTTTTAGTTAGATTTCATTGTTGTTTTTCATTTGCACTTTGTAGGCTACAATTTGAATGAAATAAGGAAAATAGGTCCATTGTTCAACAATTCACCCCCCCCCAACTATATTTTTCTTTGTTTCAATGTCAAAGAAATGTTGAAGAAGTTTGGGATGGAAGACTGTAAACCAGTATGTACTCCTATGGTTATTGGTTACAAATTGAGTAAGAATGTAGAATAAGGTTGATCAGAGCAAATACAGATCAATGATTGGAGGATTGCTATATCTAACTGCTACCAAATCGTATATCATGTGCATGCAGTTTGTCTTATGGCTAGATTTCAAGAAGATCCCAAAGAGTCTCATGTGGCAGTAGTGAAGAGGATATTCAGATACTTAAAAGGCACTCTGAAATATGGTTTGTGGTATCCAAAGGATATTGATTTCTCTTTAAGTGCTTATATAGATGCAGATTGGGCAGGTTGTGTGGATGACAAAAAAAGTATAAGTGGTGGTGCATTCTTTCTTGGAAACAAGTTGGTGTATTGGCTAAGCGAGGGTGTCATTATCTACTACTGCAGAGGCATAATACATTGTTGCAGCATCATGTTGTGCATAGGTGTTGTGGATGAAGCAAAATTTGAAGGATATCAGAGTGGTATATGATGAACCTATTTTTATCTTTTGTAATAATAAAAGTGCTATTAATATTTCAAAGAATTTGGTAATGCATTCAATGAAAAAGTATATTTCAATCCGGTATCACTTTTTGAGAGAGAAGGTTGCAGAGAATGAGGTGAAGTTGGAGTATGTGCCTACTAAGGATCAGGTTACAGATATCTTCACAAAGGCTCTTCCTAAGGATACTTTTGAGTATCTTTGAGAGAATTTGGGGGTTATTGCCCCTTCTTCCTTCAACTAGATGCATAAGGATATGCATCAGTATAGTGGATCTGAAGATTCATTCCTTGTTTTGGAATGATGTTAGTGGCTACCTCTCAGGAGGAGTAGGTAGTAGCATTTTTTGTTTTTGCAGTCACGGGGAGTAAGTGTTTTCATGGTGTGGTATACAGTTGTTTTCCTTTATCATTTGTGTCAAAGGATGTGTGCAATTGTTGTTGGTTAATGTATGTTGTGTAGTGTGCAAAGAAGGTGCGAAGAAAACAGAGTGTAGTAAAAGGAAAGGAAGTTGCAAAGCAGGTATGTTTGTGATTGATTTCAAAGGGGATGTTTCCCTTTTCCATTGATGTAAAATGGGGAGAGAGAGCTAACTGGAAAACCATAAGAAGTAAGGAGGAGAGAAGTCTCGAGAAAGAGAAAATTATGGAAAGTATAGATTCTTGTGTAAGGGGGAGCAATATGCACTGTGGTGTAGTATATGAGTTGGTGATCAGAGTTGTTTTTGTTTTTGATGGTTTTTCCATGTGTTGCCATCAACGAAAAAGGGGGAGATTGTTGGAATTTTTTGTTATCATTGATGTCAACAGATATTTGTTGTTGCATTGATGTTAACCTATGGAGATGCTTTTAGCGGTTGCATTATGTTGTCATTAGTAATATCATTAATTTCAACATCTAGTGTTGCTTTGATGAGCATGTGTTGGTGATGTTCAACTTCTTATGTAGTTGAGATGCTATAGAGGTGTTCCAGATGTTGATTTTGAGTTTATGGTGCTTGGTTTCCAACTGCTTTTGAGAAAAATTGAATAAAAGAGGAAACAGTGTGGTTAAGAGTGTTCAGTGTAGAAGAGTGGTGTTTAGTGTCTTGCTCCACATTTCTTCATGGTTGAAGATCTTCCTATGTGGTTCGGATATGTTTATCAAAGGTGTTCAGAGGTGTTATATCCAAAATTTCTTGTCCTAGATCATTGTGTAGAGAAAGTTCTATGAATTGTGAAAGCAATGTTGTCTAGGAGAAATGGTTTTGATCCACATTTATCTATAGTTTGGTTTATGGTCTTTCAGATATAGAAATGTGCTTATATAGCTAGTACCTAACTTTAGTCTAATTTATTTTTGTTTTGGTGCTCCTCAAGGTTGGAATCAGGTGTTGCAATGTGTGAAAGGTTAGTTGGTTGTGCAGAATGAATATGTTCTTCTGGTGTGTGATGTTGTGAAGGATTTATTGGATTTTAGGGTGTTGATGGAATATTCCAAATTTTGTTTCAGTGTTGTGTGTGGTTTGTGATTCATCTTTGGATTAAATGAAGTGTGTACGTAATTGTTTAATGGTGCTAACATAGATTCCGCTGACTTTGGGTGTTTACACTAATTACGGATATGCTTCGGTGTTTTTGGAAGCGTGGCATGGCATGTATGAGTGAATTTAGGTTTGAGTTAAGGTGTGTTGTGGTCCGACTTCATTCCTTTCCATCATGGGAATGTTTTGGTGCCGACCTAATTTGAATTTTCATGATTGAGGTGCATAGCCAACCTTGTAGATTGCTTTCAAGGTTGAAGATGGTATATATGTGTCATGAGTTACTGGAGGATGTATAAGTGATGTGTGCAATGTGAACTATTGAAATGTGAAGTAAAAAAAGTGTGAAATGCAGTGTGATATTTAATGCCTAAGACTATTGGAAGCAATGAGCAGAAGGTGTCTGCATTCTACAAAGAGAGTGCAAATTTTCTAGTGAAGCAGTGGTGGAACTTTTATTTTGCTCTAAGATATATTTCTCATTGTAACAATCTTCTTTCTTCTTCTTTCTAATCTGGTAGTGATCCCTCCAGAAATGAACCTATTGTATTCAGTGTTGCAATTACTTTATATTCTAAGCTAATCCTCACTATGATTTTTCCCTTCTTAGTTTTTCCACGTAAATCTGGTGCTCTCATGTGTTTGGATGTGTTTGCATTACTGTTTCTCATGTTTACATTCTTCTATGATAAGGATTTTTTGGTTTATAAGGGTTTAAGGACTAATGCAGATCTAAATTTTAATGAGGGTTTTAATGTTTTAATGTACAATTGATTCACCCCCCTCTCAGTTGTCTTGTGCATTCAACAGCAAGAACACATTGCAAGCAAAATAAAGTAATCAATCACCACAATATTACCCCCCCCAAAATTATTTAATCAAGAGTCCCCCTAGTAATATTTGATCTTAGCACTTTATACTTAGTGTGATTACAGGTGCCACTTTCCAAAAATAGTGAAGTGGACTTGATCTTAGTGCATACAGGTGCCAAATTTTGTCACAAACTCAAAGTACAATTTTTAGATAGAATGAGGTCAATCTGATCATACCAGTGTAAATTACATGAAAATTTATGAACTCTCAAAAAATTACACCAAAATTTTTTACCATAGGAGCAATAACGGAGCCCCAAAAGTTTCCAAAACAAGAATTGTCCAACAATACCTATGAAAATATGCAACTTTTGGAAAAACCAAGCACCAAAATCAAAAATCAATTGTTTCACTATGAATATCATGAAATTCTACCCCAAATAAAAAAAACATCTTGCAAAAAGGTGATCTTGAGCCCAAGTTATGGCCTTCTAAAGATGGACTGAAAAAAATAAAACTTCATTGGAGAGGGGGATTGGATTGAGGGGCAACTTGCTGATGTTAGAAGATGGTTTTCTAATGTCAACCAATGGTTTTCTAACATCAACGAATGATAGTCGTTTGATGACGTCAACCTCTGGGAAGGTAAAGTTAGTTTCAAAATATTCTCCGCTCTCAAAATATGTTGTTTAAAGCTAGAATATTCTTTTCAAGTTGGAATATTCCCCAAACTTGCTAACATTGTAATTTGTAGTGGAATCTAGAATCTTGATGACCATATATTAGGTTTTTCGTTGAGAAATTCACCAAGCGACTAGTAGTCTATGTTGCCACTAACGACATGGACATGGGGTTGTGCTATATTGTAGTGATTGTGCCATGTGGTTCCTGTCGAATCACACAATACCTACACTCTATAGTGGCAAGTCTGTGCAAGGTATGGCCCTGTCGACTAGTCAATAATTTTTTTTAATTTTCCAATAAATTATGAAAAATATCTAATATTTGAAAAACATAATTTTTTAATTCTTTAGACCATACCCATGAATTTTTTGATGAAAAACTTCACATTGACTATATGGTCATACAAATGATATTAATGGAGATGGGGGTAAAAAATTTCTAAGTGCCTTGGGCAAAGTTCACTGATTTTGACAAATTGATAGTTGATCTTAAGGTTCTTGGGCCTTTTGGACATGATGATAGGGTCTATTTTGACACAAAATACTCAAAAATTGAAGCTACCTTCTAGATCTGACAACCACCTCCCAACTTCAAACCCTCCTAAATCTGGCCCCAAATGTTCAATTTGGATGAAACAAAAGGAAAAACTTAATATCTTGAACACCCTAAACTCAATGGTGAGCTCAAATTTGCACCAACAAGCTCCAAAATGAACCTACAATACAAAGCTACAAAGAGAACCCCAAAAATGTAGTATTTCTATCAAGTTTTTATGATTCTCCAAGTCATCATTTGATGCAAGAGAAAAGCATACTCAAATTTTCAAGATCCACCAAGATTTTCAGCCTAGATCTATCAATAAAGACTAACAAGAAGTAATCTCACAATTTCTTATACCATGTAAGATTTGGTATAGAATTTTCTATGCAATGTAATATTTGGTTGAACATTGTAGCCACCCAAGATCTAGGAACTTCTATGAAAGTACAAGAGAAATCAAATACGAGAGAATAATTATATTCTACCAAAGGATGCAAATATACAATGATAATAGATTGATTGAATTAATGAGATTACAAAAGGAACCTCTTGGTTATTGTAGAGAAGGGGGATTCATCATCCCCAAGGCTCCAGGTCACAGGAGAGCCCAAGGGAACGAAGTGCCCTAAACTACCTCAAGTTGTTTGATGGGTGTTTCAAAAATCAGGTGAGTTGGCCTTAAAGGTTTTGAACTAATGACTAGATAGCTCACAGTTTGAGGATAGCAGAGCGACAACTGGACTCCAGTGTGGTGCACTGGTGTCTCATATAGACAAAGGTCTGGTAAACAAACATAAAGAATAAAGGGCCTACTAACGACCTGATTGGCACAATTCTACAACTTGACAGAGAGAATACAAGAAATAGAAAGTAAAACAAGAAGAATACAGGAAACTACTCTAATACGAAAATGACAAAGAAAGGTAAGGAAAGGGTACCACTCCACCCACACTTTGATTCTTCAACTTCAACTCCAAACAGACGATCCAACACCTTTACACATAGAAATAGGAAAAATGTTGGGTTGCATTTTTCTTGAGGTCGGCCTCAGTTAGACCCATGCTTTGGTGTTCTCACCTCCATGAACAACCAGATATGCAATGAGATAGAAAATTTGATAAAGAAAAGTAGAAAGTACACCATGTAGAGTTCAAAGACACATGAAATGCTACATGATAAGACACAATGATGCCAACGAAATAAAAAGAGCAATATCACCTCCTCTTCTTGCTAGCACTCAAGGCTGAGAGGAGAAGGTGACACCATGTTGAGAGAACAGAACTTCATCAACCTGCAAGAAACGTGGAGTTGCAACAAGAATATTGTAGAAGCCAAGTAGAGAGAAAGAAAGAGCTTGAGAGAGTGAGAGAATGAGCAACAAGTTGCAAGAATGAATGAGAGAGTGAGAGAATTGCAAGCCAAGAGTGAATAAGTGAAAGAATGTGAGTTTGAATGCTTGAAAATGGAGGTAAGAGGTCAATTTTTATCTGTCAAGGAAGGACAGAAGATGTTAGTTTCGCAGCCAACCAGAAATGTAATGCCTTTGTAGGTTCCAGGGCAAGAATCCTGTCATGACATTAGTGCAGTGCGCACATGTCCTCAACATAAATTCCTCCACCAACGTAAAAAGACAAGGCCACACAAAAGGAATAAGCTGACAGTGGTGGTTTTGCATCATCTGACTTATATTTTCCAAAGTAAAGGTAAAATAAATGGGGAATTTTCCTAGGGTGCAAATTCATGCCAATACATTTTTCCCCCACTATAGCGAGAGCATACGTGTCAGTGCGAAAGCAAGCTAAAATAGAAAGAGATTGAAGAGAATATATCAATAGCATTGAGGAAGCGAATATTCGTTCCAGCACACTTGGATGTGAAGAGAGAGAAGGCTCCACAAGTTTTTGGTCCTACAAAGCTACAAAAGAGAGGGGGCTCCATAGGTTCTCAATCTTGCAAAGCAAGTTGTGATATCACTAAAAACATGTTAGGCTATAGACAAAACATGATAGGAAAAAAATTATAAGACACATTCATAAGATACACAAGCCAGCATGATAAGACACAGCCTAGCCAAATACACTAACCAAATAATCTCGTGACTATTGCAATCTCCATTGCAGGACAGTCACAAAAAGAACAAGTATAGTCAAGCTGCCCCTAAGCTAGATACAAGGATATACGATGTCTAACACCAAGACACAACATAAACGAATATCAGATAAAAGACACTCATTTTTTGTAAAACATGAGAGAATACAATTGTAGGAGAAATTTTCAAAGGGGGTTCCTTTGGCAAGAAACCCTTCAAGACACAATGGGGCCATTCAAAGGAACACTCCAATTAAAAGAGACAACATTTTCCATAAGCTATTTTGTCATCAAGGAATCCTTTTGAAATATCCTTTCGTCAAGGAATTTGTTGGAAAGAATGCTCCTTCTCAAAGGAAATTTTGTAGACTTCTTCATTTTAGAAAAAGTCCTCCTTTTTCAAAGGCAATTTTTCATACTCTTTTGCATACGAGGCCCTTTAAATTAAAAGAAAATTTAATCCAGAAGCCTTGAGAGAATACAACATTTTTGGAAATGACGAGTTTCAATAAGGGATTCTTTCATCAAGGAATTCATTGTAAAGAAAATTTGACACTAAGGAATCCTTTTGAAAGAATTCACCAAATCAAAAATCAAAACATCATGGTAGCCCCCCCTTAGGATGATGTGTGCTACTCAAAGGAGCACATGACATCCAAAGGAGAGAAAGCAGAGTCAGATATGTTGTGGCATGCAACACATGATGATATGTATCTCATGGTATGTTGTCACACACACCCACGAGGGACAACACATAAGAACCACAACATCAAGAAGAAGACAGAGATGAAGAAATCAAGAGAGACAAAAGGATCTAAGAGTTTGAGGTCAGATCTATTCACAAATACAAATGGATATAATACATTATATGATGAACGGTCATCAATCCTCAAAGTACTCAGATCATGAAGAAGAGCACATGAAGACAAAATAAAAAATAAAATTTGGGTCAATATGGAAGAGGTCCTAAATTCCCCCAACACTTTGCATCATCCCCAATTGTCGAAAAGCAAGTTTACAACACATAGAAGAATGATGATTACATATAGAAGAATTTCATGAAAAATTTTCCATGCATGTATCTAAGCACCTACAAGGGTAGCAAGGGTCCTCTAGGAAGGATAAAAACCACATAAAGACAAGCATGAGGGAACACAAACACACAAAAAATCTAATCTACAAATAAAGAAGAGGTGACACCCTACTCATTAACCAGCAGGTCATCCTACTCCCAATCTAGATCATTATATGGGGAGGGTAGATGGTCCTACAAGGGCAGGATAGAAAGGGCAGTACCCTCTGACTCGCCTACAATAAGGGCCAAGAAAGAAGGCTCCTCAAGGTCTTCTTCATCAACCTCATGTGAGGCAAAAGTCATCGATCTTACAAAGATCAAGGACAAAACTGGGATATCATCCACCAAATTAAACATGCACTTCATCGAAGTTCCATGTGTCGATCAGGTAGGAGAAGAAGGAGGTGCCTAAGATTCACTTCCAACCTCTTCAAGAGGGGTAGTGACAAACTTAGGGGCCGCCTCCATCATGAGGATGGCGCAAGCCAAGACAGAACCCCCTTTCAAAGAATGTGACCCCTTAATCTGACCTCCACTTGAATTGAGGTCGTCCTCCAAAATTTTCTTCATCAGAGGATGTGAAATCCCCACAAAACAAGTGGAAGGTGAGGAGGAAGAAGACAGAGTCTCAACATACACCACCATGGTGTTTGGCATGTCTATGGGTTGAGAAAAGAGAGGGAAATCTGAGAGGTACATAAAAAGAGGGGGCTTCGTGGAGGGAGCAATGAAAACCTACACCCTTTTGGGGTGAGGATCATTGGACCCTACCAGGGGAGCCAGAAGTAGAACAAAGGCTATTAGAACTAAGGCAGGCACAGCAGAAGAAGACAAAATAGTAGAAGAAGATACAGAAATAGGGGTCATTGCTCCCCCTCCATCTTTTGCAAGGCTGTGTGTTCAACAGCGAGATCCTTTTGCCTACGCCTATGCTCACGCACAAGCTGATTACATCGCTACGGGCACTAGAAGACGCGACCTGAGAAGAAGCGGGAGGCTTCTACTCAACCCCAGGAATATCCTTTGCAACTGTGGTCAATGAAAGGGTAGGCCCTTGGGTAGGAGCAAGAGGAGGAAGTGCAGGGACAGAAACAACTATGGGAAGAGAAACAAAAACTAGTGCCTCGGCGACGGGCTTCTTCTCATTCTCTACCTTAAGGCCAGGTAGAGAAGCAATAGGAGGTCGCAAAGGATAAGACACGGGAGTAGCCCCATGAGGACCTTTCCCCTTGCCATAAAAAATGATCCTAGGAATCGTGGGAAAAACAGAAAGCTCAAAGACCTTTTGCTTTTATTTTCTCCATGCGGGCACCATCGCACTTCCCATGTGAGGCATGGGAGCAGGAACAAAGGGTGTCACAGCAAGGCGAGAAGTAGAAGCGGGATCAGATGATATGAAAGGAGAAGGCCCTTGAGCATCAGCAAGCTTCTCCTTCCCCTTTTGATTGGAAGAAGAAGTAGCTTGTTGTTGCACAATCATGGAAGCCTTCGCGGAGACTGCATAGGGGGACACCGGATAACTAGCCTTTGGTTTTGAGTCCCTGATCTTATATTTAATATAAGCCTTATACAAAAAATCCCCCCTAGGGGGAGAGGTCTGACCAGGACAGGCCAGAACTGATTGAGTGTGAAACCCCCACAGGGACACCAGCAGTTTATAATCAATGTTGTGCACTACCTAGAAAGAACCTTCATGATGAAATTTTAAAAATTTATGAGCCACAAAGGTGACATCATTCACAAACGGAAGCCAAGGGATGCCCATCCTAAATCAAAATAGATCAAACTCTAAAATTATAATGAAAGAAGAATCAACAATCTTGGGTCCTACCAAGACTACAAGATAAATAGAGTCCAAAGGGGAGACAAAGAATCCATCATGTGTACAAAGGGTGGTCTTCGACTCTTCATACCACTCCTTATGCAAGTCGTTTATGAACAAAGTTTCCTTTGTTAACACATTGACCCAACTCGTCGATCAACTAAAATGTCAGTTACAACATTTCCATTGATCTGGGTGGGGATGTATAAAGGGGAGAGCTCTTTATTGAGAGGCTCATCATGCAAGGTAAATGTTATGTCAAGTGTAGAACTCACATTTTCAAGAGGAGGGATACACGTGAACAAAACCATGTTCACTTACTCAGATGGAACTAACTCTAATGATGTGGAAGATTGTGTTACCAAATTTGGAGAATGTGAGGGAAACAGATTAGTATAAATCTACAACTTGTTGTTAGCCTTGGCCACAGACTTATTAGAATTTTGTTTCTTTCCATAGAGACAGATAGTCCCATCATCGATGTGGTCCTCAATCTCATGATGCAAGTGCAAGCATAGCTCAGTATCATGCCCGTGTACTTAGTGGAATTGATAGAATTGATGCTCATCATACCAATTAGGATACGGTTTAGTCAAAGGTCAAGGTTCTGGAAATTTTAGGACTTTATCTTTTAATAACTTCTTTAGAACAGCAGTATAAGACTTAGATAACTGTGAAATATATATTGTTTCCTAGGACCTTATCCTTAGACATAGAGACCATGTTCGCAATAGCTTTGTCTTTTCCAGAAACTGACACTACAGATTGATTTTAAAAATGGGAGCACGAAGACATACCCCCAAACTATGCCACCATCTATTGGTACTCACTCAACGTGGCGCACAAGTGTGCAAAAGAAGGATATTTCATTAAGGAAAACTTCTCTTTTCATGACTTCTATAAGTTTCCAATGAAAACCTTCTGCACATCTGATTCCAACAACAGATAAGAAATTTGAGATAATAACACTTGATAACACGCTATAAAATTGGTCACCTTCTCTTGGTCCCCTTGCTTACATTGGACGAGATCTGAAAATGTCATCTTTGGCTCGATATTAGCCTAAAACTGTTGGAGGAACTAATTTACAAGATTATCAAACAAAAAAAATAGATTTATCCGATAAGGAATAATACCAATCAAGGGCAATGTCCTTGAGGGATCTTGGAAAGAGTTTGGCCATTAGAGCATCGTGGTGGAAGAAATATGTGCATATATTATTGAATGTCGAAACATGTGTTTGAGGGTCTCCATGACCACTATATTTTTCAAATTTAGGAATCTCCATCCCCTAGGGGATGGGATTGCTTAAAATAGCAATGGACAAAGGACTATGTCGAAAGAAAGGTTGAAAGATAGGTTGAGAGGTAGCGCTAGATAGGTTCACTAGCTACTTTTGCATCTGACCCATGTTCTGCAACAAGGCATTTAAAATAGGGTCAGAAGATGAAGTAGGACCAACAGAACCTCCACTAGAACCACTAGAGCCACCAACCCCCATACGAGTAGAGACCCCACCCCCAAGACCAGCATGGGCTCCAAGATTGCAACCAAGAAGATTAGAGCTAGCAAAATTGAAGCCCAAGGGTACCTTGTTTACTTTAATGATGGGGGATCAATGAGGAAAAAAAGTAATGTTAACAGAAGGGTCGATCTTGGCCATGCATATTGATACCCTAGGCATTGAGACTTCTATATGTCTTTCAGCAATCTCAGACCCAAGGTCTCGAGTAACGCCAGACCCAGGATTACACAATAGGACATGATTGTCCACTATGTCTGCAATGCCCCAAAGGAATTTTAGACCTACCCGGTCCTTGTCCAACATAATTCTTAAGTTGGTAATAACCTTAGCAACCTTATTTATAACTCTTTATTTTTCCAAATACTTCCTAAACTCCAAAATCCTTCTGTCTAGGGAAAGAAGTTGCTCTGTGGGAATCTCGAGAGCATTGTCTTCCTCAACAAACAAAGCAGACGGAGAATCAGAGGCATAGGAATATGACGAGCCTCCCCAAAAGGACTAGAGAAGCTTGTATTTGTTCCTGAAATCATTTCATCAAAGGTAGGACCAATAGTAACCTTTTTAAAATCCATACCTATATGTCGTACGCTCCTAACAACATGCCCGGAGGTTGTCGACTAAGTCATAAAGCTCATAAAGCTTCCAAAAACACAAGCCTGCAATGCACCCAGGGTACAAGAGAAAGATATTTGACACTAAGAAATGAAAAAAATACGTTCACGTCGGGTTCACCAAAAATGTAGAGAAGGGGGATTTGTCACCTTTGAGGCTCCAGGTCATAGGAGAGCCCAAGGGAACAAACTTCCCTACTACCTTAGGTTGTTTGACGGGTGTTTCAGAAATTGGGTGAGCTAGCCTCAAATTTTTTGAACTACTAACCAGACAGCTCACTGTCTGAGGACGGCATCACTAGAACTAGACTCTAGCGCGGCACCCTAGCATCTTGTACAAATAGAGGTCTAGTAAATAGACAGAAAGCACAAAGGGCCTACTAATGACCCGATTGGCACTATTCTACAACTTGATAGAGAGAATACAAGAAATAGAAAGTACAAGAAGAATATTGGAAACTACTCTAATAAGAAAATGACAAAGAAAGGTAAGGAAAAGGTACCTCTCTAGCCACACTTTGATTCTTCAACTTCAACTCCAAACGAACGATCCAACACCTACACACATAGAAACAGGAAAAATGTTGGGTTGTGTTTCGAGGTACACCTCAGTCATACCCCCACTTTGGTGTTCCCACCTCCACAAACAACTAGATATGCAACGAGATAGAAAAGTTGATAAATAAGAGAAGTAGAAAGTACGCCAAATAGAGTGTAAAGACACAAAATGCTACACTATAAGACACAATGATGGAAATGAAATAACAAGAGCAATATCACCTCCTCTTCCTACTAGCACTCAAGGTCGAAAGGAGAAGATGAAACCACGTTGAGAGAATAGAACTTCGTCAACCTGCAAGAAAGGTGGAGTTGCAACAAGAATGTTGTAGACGCCAAATAGAGAGAAAGAACGAGCTTGAGAGAGTGAGAGAATGAGCAAGAAGTTGCAAGAATGAATGAGAGAGTGAAAGAATTGCAAGCCAAGAGTGAAGAGGTGAAAGAGTGTGAGTTTGAATGCTTAAAAATGGAGATAAGAGATCGATTTTCATCAGTCAAGGAATGATAGAAGATATTAGTTTCATAGCCAACCAGAAATGTAATGCCTCTACAGATTTCAGGGGTAGGAATCTTGTCAGGACATAAGTGCAGCGCACGGATGTCCGCATAGCGCACGCATCCCCGACAGAAATTCCTCCATCGACACAAAAATACAAGGCCACATGGAAGGAACAAGCTGATGGTGGTGGGTTTGCATCATCCAACTTATATTTTCCAAAGTAAAGGTAAAATAAATGGGGAATTCGCCTAGGGTGCAAATTCGCACCATTATAGATATATAGTCCAATGTGAGCATAGGATTGCATGAGATTATGGCACGTATCTTAATCTTATGACTTGATATACAAATTGATAATTATCCTATGTGTACCCTAAGTAAACTTAAGTAACTAGTGTGAATAGGACCTAGGTGATGAACTAGCTAGGTAAAACACCCCTTTCACACCAATGAAAAGAATATAGAGAATTAATATAATGGATGTTACCAAGAATTTACGATGTGCATATCTATGTTGTAAATAAATATTATACATTATTAAATAGTATATAATATACATATATGAACACACCTACCTTATGGTGTTCGTGAATGTTTATAGTTGTGTAATTATTTATGTTATGCTTATGTTATATATCACACTATTTTAATTCCCTTTGTATTACATCACATTAGTGATAACTTCTTTAACGTACATAATTAAACTGCATGCCCATATTTTATTGTCAAATTTTGGTTTGATTATCGGAACTCCAATTTTTTGATGTGTAAGAAGAGAAATTACATAAACAAGAAAAAATTACAATAAAGACTACTACCAAGGAAAGGATTATTAATGTCAATAAATGTAGTAAAAGATATGTGTGTGAACATGCACTAGGTCCTATCTCGTGAGAGGGGTTAGGCACCTACAAGGGATGAATGGAATTATAGGGTCTTGAAAAGATGTGACCACTAAAATAGGTATAATAAATCCATTAAGTAAGAATAAATGAATAAAAAAAATTCCAAATAAAAAATGCCCATGAAAAAAGGAGATAGTAAGAGATTAAGAGAATTTTTTGAAGAAAATAAAATGTTTAATGAGATGCACATGGAAGTAAAAAGAAGGTTGAAATAAATTCAAAAAAGATAAGAAAGATATTAAAAATGATGGAGAAGGATAGAAGCCTCAATTGAGCATGCTAGAAGGGTTGTTGAGAACACAAACTATTGAAAGTAACAAGAATATGTCAATAAAGGGATAAATAGTTATTGCACCATTTGATAACAATAAAATATTTAGACAAATAACTATCCATATTAAAAGAGTAGAAAAAAATGTGTTCAGATTAATATATAAGATAAGAGAATATGATGAGTTTGGGGAATTATTAAAGAAAGGTCTTAGAATAAATGGTTATTAGCCAAGGCATGAAGCAATAGTGCTCTACCAAATGAATTCCTAACTCTAGAATGTAGAGGTAGTGGTGATCTACAAATTATTATTTTTACTAGAAATTTATATTTTGAACTAGAATTATCTAACATCAAGGTCATAATTGATAAAGAGCTTGAGGTTTTATTATCCCCAATTTTAAATTTTAAACCTTTGAATTTGAGCAAAGAATACTTAGATACCATACTCAGTAAAACCTTATGTTTAAAAAAAGAAAAGATGATGAGAAATCTAGAATTTCAAGAAAAATAAAATGATGTCAAAAAAGAAGATATAAGGGAAATGTGCAATCAATTAGCCATTGGTACTATTGAAACAATTGAAAAATGATGAAAAAATGAGCATATTTAACAAATTGTCATTAACTAATAACAAATTACCAAAATTTGGATCTCTCGAGATGAAAAGACACCTTGAAGAGTTGAAAACCCCTAGACTAGAAGAATCAACCCCATGCCAAATAAATCAATAAGAATTTTTAAAAAGAGATAAATAGTGAATCATTATTGAGGTGGTACAAACTGAGAGCAAGAAGAAAGCGTGTAGATGAATTTGAAAATATCTTAGGTGTTGACTATTTTTAAATCTAATTATCTAGAGACAAAGGTAAAGAAGGTGAATCTTTCAATTAATAGAAGGATAAAATCAAGCCAAAAAGACCTAAAGAAAAGATTACTATTAAGGTATGCTTAAAATATGACCAAAAAAATGAGAATAAATAAGTGTTTCATTATTGAAAAAAAAAATCTCTAAATGCCCCTAGTAAAAGTGTCAAAATAATGAGAAAATGACAGGGAAAAAATGAGTAGGTAAAACAATATGGTCAAAAAATTAAAAGTGTGGTTTGTGAATTAGAAGGAACTTCAATAGAGAAATATAGAATATAATGGTTTTATTAATTTAAAACCATAAGTTAGAGTTGTCATAGATGGAAGAGTGTTTAATACATAGAATGAAGTGGTTGAATTGGAAACTAGAATGGAAGCCAATGTTGAAGAAATGGTTATTGTGGAAGTTAAGAAATAAAAAATTAAAATTAGAAATAAAAATATAAAATTGAAACAAATTTTTTTGGCAAAAGGTGAGAATGAGACTTCTCCCTTAACCAAAAATAACAATATATTATATATCTATTGTAGTAGAAAAGAACACCTAAGAGAAAATTCTCAATGGTAGAAGGTATAGAAATATTTGTCATGTTGACAATACAATTTTAAAAATCCCACAAAGAGAAATGATCTTCTATTATTGTGTGGGTAAACAGTGGGATAAACATGTAGTAGATGATTGTCCTATATTATTGGAATAAGAAGGATATGAACCATTCATTTGATGAATGAATAAAGAAGAATCATCTATGAATAGATGTATGGCTAGAGCTCAAGAAAGAGATCACATACCAACAAGAGAGGGGAATATAATAATCTAAGAAGACAAAGGAGAGTATGGCCATGTCGATGTAGAAGAAACAATAGGAAGTAGCTCACAAGAAATACATGGTGATGTCTTCAGAAAGTGGTATAAAAGTGGTAGTAGGAAAAGGTGGATAAATATAATGGTAAGGTTCAATGTTTTAAAGAGATAGCTCTAATGTAGGAGAGAAAAAGTAGAGACAAAATCATCATAATGGTTATTACTATCTATCAAAGAAGAAAGTTTGGACAATGTTACTTGAAGGAAGTGATGATAGCATGCACAATATTGTTTGCAAGAGGGAGTTCATCCTCCCAAAAAAATAAGATTGGATGAACAAGAAAAGAGTCAATCTTGCTAATAAAAATATCAATAGAAGCATGAGCTTCATCATCACTTGAAGAATAGTCATCAAATGCATTAAAAGGGATATTGTCAGTAGAAGTTTGAGAGCCACTTGGTGAAGAAGTATTGTCAACTATAAGAATAGGATACTCATAGGAAATTAATGAAGAGAAAGGAGCATATACATCATCTAGGATATCCATGGAGTTACAACACGTAGCTAAAGAAGGAATAAGTGGAAATATAAATTCAACCATCATGGACTATGGGAGAGGTAGGAGAAGTAGAAGCATTAATATCATTTATCTCACATAATGTACCATCATGATATGTCATGGAAATAAGTGTAGTAAAGTCTTCTAATATAGAAGAGAAAACGTGCATAAAATCGATAAAGGTATAAAGATGAAAGAAGCAATCAAGGATCTTATGCATGTAACATGTAATGTATCTATGTTATAGAAGAGGGTTACGTCAACCAAGATATATGGATAAGAACGAAGAAAATGAGAGAATAAATCATAGTCTATGATATAGGCAGGTAAAGAATCCCAAGAAAAAGAACTAAGAGAATCCATGAGAAGATACGGAAAATAAAAATTTAGTCAAGAAAAGTATAGACAAATCAACCGAAGGCTATTATTTTTCTCCTTGAAAACTAGGGAATGGAGTTTTGAGTAGTGCCTTCAAAAAATTGAGTTAAAAAACGTAGTTTCTAATTTTAGAAGAAAATTGAATGAAAAAGAAGATGTTTTAAGTGTTGAAGTAACAAGTTCACCAAAATGTAAAATAAAAACTAAACTATATTCCTAAAAATGTAAAATAAAAATTAAATTATGTTAATTTCTACATTTCATTGATTGAGGTAAGTTGATGAAAATGTAAATTACCAAAATGAGGTAAACACAATTGAGAAAATAAATTCACAACAAAGAAGAGGAAATCAAAATGTACAAGGCAACCAACCATAAAAGTTCATTTCCATGGATAGTATCATAAGATGTGGGCATTTGCACATTGTGTCGTCCTATTCACATGTTTAGTCTAGTTTTACACATTGTCATCCCAAAAAATTGCAAATTTAAAATGTTTGTAGATTCTTCTTTTTGTACAATAGGAAACAAGAAAGATGACAATAGTAAACATGGGAATACTAGAATTCACAAATGATAAAAATAAAGCTAAAGTAGCTAAATCAAATAAAAATTTGAAATAGACAAAAAAAGGAAAAGATACAAGAAAAAATTCAAGCAATTAGAGTGCTCTTAGTACTTGAAATATAGGGTAGAGAGATAGGGGTAGTTGCATATGAACTTGTCTTCAATTCAAACTCCTATTTTGGACTTTTGACCTCCACAAGCAACCAAAATAGGAAATATTGGAATGTGTGTGCACTTGGCCTACATGCATCTAGGATTAAGACCATAATACTAAAATAAAAATTTATAAATGCTAGATCCCTAGTCTACAAGGAATAACACCCTAGTGTGCACATTTGTCAAAGAGAAATGTGGTGAACACCAAAGATTCATCAAATAATTGAAGAAAAGGATAGAGAAAGATATAATATTATCAAAACAAATATAGAGAGTTGTTTAACAATATTACTCACCAAGTGATGAAGAGAAGAATCAGCACATAAGTATTAGGAGTATAATAGCAATGTATTCTCTTGAGAAAGCATTAGCAATGGAGTGTACAACTAAGAGAGCAAAGAGAGAGAGAAAGATAGATTTTGTGTTGTTGGAAAAGATGCAAATCAAATATTGGCCGTCAAAAGGTTCTTTGGGATGCTAAAGGATTAGATTTGAATGTAAGAGATGTTTTAAAACAACCATTACAAAAAGCAATAGCAAGTAGTCAGGCAAAAAATCAACATTTAGACTTTGGAAAATCACAAAATGCTAGTGCATTGTATGGATGTCCATGCATTGCCTTAAAGAAAATACTCAAGCTTTGGCACATGGATCCAAGCTAGTGAGAATAATTGAAATGTGATGCAAAAAATTGGTAATCTGATGAAGGAAAAGCTTAAGGCCAAGCTTAAATGATCCCTTAAATATGCTTCAAGGGTGGACACTAAAATAAAGATGATTTGTAGAGTGCAATTTTTCATATTAGACTATGTTACATTGTTATATTATATCTAAAATAGCACTCTTTTCACCACTTCACTTATATTTGAGCTCTAATTATTAGTGTTAATCATAAATAAATAAATCATGGCCGAAAATGGTCACTCAACTATAAGTAGGTGTGGTTCTCAAGTCACTATTGTTCTTGTTTGAAGAAGTCCCTTCTATTTCATAGTGGAGGTGCTTTTCCTAGTGGTTTGGAAGAGGATTTCTACGTAAAATTTATCTTAAAAATGGAAGGTTGGGTCTACAAATCTAGGTGAAATTACTAACATGATAGTTCAACTCACAATAGCCATTTCAAGTTATTGAGATCTTATATAGATGTAAGTTTAAAACCAATTGTAGACTCTATTCAACCTAAATTTGAAGCTTCTTTACAAGCAAAGTTCTCCCATATAGATGTTGGCACTACGATAATATAAAATGTAGGTGTCATGGCTAGTAATTGACCTAGAGCTAAAGAAAGGAAAATTTAAATTTAAAAAGGTCATTTTAAGGTCCACAATGTGTAGTGCCCTATGGAAAAAAAATCAATTTGATGAATACCATGTCCTTCACTCCTTTTTGCAAAATTACATACAAGATCTCAAATAGGTCTCAATGTTGATCCAAAATTGAGAGCAACGCCATTAACTAAACATCTTAGAGATGAGCCATAAAGACGTTACCAAGTCCAAAGCACATCCCCATAGTTTCTTTTTTATAATATGAGATGATATTTTCTATCAAATAGTTCATTGATCTAGATTTTGTGAAAAAAATTGTGGCCAACAAGCTATGGTTAAATTTAAACATAAATAATGAAATTAAAGAAAATAATAGATAAAAAGGCAAGAGAAATGTAGGACTAATCCATTTTCTCTAAGAAAATCCTTATAAATTTGGTCTTTCTGGTTTGTTAGGATTTTCTTTTTTTATTTTATGATGAAAACCCTTGTCCTTTTGTGTGCATTGACCCTTTGCATATAATGATGTATTCTTCTATTCTAACATTGATTGATTTTCTAGGTTTATTAACCTAAGCTTACATTCTAATCTCTTTGAATGTCGTTGTTTTACCAGCTCCTTACTTTTCATTGATTTATGTTTTCCCACACATATTTGATTCTTTATGGTCTCTAATCACATTCACATTGCAACTTTAAATCCCCGTTGGAATTCCATGTGTTGAATTGATGTTACAACGTGAGGATCCTTCAGATAGCAATTCTCATATGAAATATTTTTGTTAAAACAATGAACTAGCACTATCACACCATATGTCCTTGAGTAGAGTCATACCTACCAATTCATACAATGTTGTGTTGTTCTTGAGCTAAGTTGATGGTTTATGATTGGTCCATTAATGCTTATGTGTATGCTTCACAAAATAATTACAAAAGACTAGTTAATTTGTGGCATACGTCAATACCCTATTGCATTGTGTAACTCCTTCAACTCATGACTCTAAGTGTAGACCCCACTTACATATGCACAATGTGCAATAGTTTTGTCTCTTCCAAAGTAATGTTGATATGGTTTCCAACTAGCAATATTGTGTGTGATGGAAAACAAATGACAAATTGTTATTACATTGCATGGATCTTTCACATTGAGATTTTTTTTGCTAAATTGTAAGCTAGTGATATTATGCCATGTATTCTTAAGTTAGGTTTCATACATTGCAGTTCCTACAATGTTGTGTTGTCCCCACGCTAAGTTGGAAATTTATGATTGGTTCATTAATGTTTGGGTGTTCTTCAAGGAGTACTTACAAAAGCCTTATTGACTTGGGATAAGTGGCAACATTCCATTATATCGTGCAGCTCCTTCACATCACAGTTTTGACTATGGACCCCACTTTCAAATGCATGATGTGTGATGGATTTTATCTCTCTCAAGGAATGTTGACATGATTTCTAGGTGGCAATGTCTACTTACATCGTATAGTTCATTCACATCACAATTTTGAGTGATGGCCCCACCTTCACTCTCATAATGCACAATGACTTTGTCTCTTCTAAGATGAAATGTTAATATGGTTTACTATTTGGTAGTAATTGCATGTCCAGTGGAAAATAAATGGTAGATTATTATTGCATTGCAGAAACTCTTTATATCATGGATTTGAATGTGAGTCCCACTTTCATATGTGTGATGCATGATGAGAAATAAAGTTGAAATAAGACCGCAAATAATGGCTTAGTTCTCAAAGTATGGCAAGATATTGTGATACTATTGGACCACATGTTAATCACCCCAACAAATGCAATACTCCTATTGGTCAAAGTGTGCAGCATGTCTCTCTAGTGGATCTACGTGTAAAAATAAAACATAAAATTAATGTATGGTGAGCCTTGATGCACCACTCTTACACAACTCAAAGCATCATAGATGACCTATTGAGGCTTGCAATTGCATGACCATATTTATTTGCCTAGAACCGATCAATTTTTTTTCATCTAGAACCAAAATAAATTTTCTTTGCATAGTGTAGACACCTAAAATATTCTCTAGGTCTATTCATCATCACTAAACCTATCACCTAATCCCTAATTGACCAACTTCATCATTAAACTTATCACTTAATCCCTAATCAACCAATTTCATCACCTAGGTCATATCCCATCACCTAGTCCTAATTAACCTAGGACATATCCCTTCCATCTAAAGTCTCATATTATTTAATTTATTACCTTTTCTATTTCCTCACAAATAAATAAATAAATATTTACACCTATTATGCACCTCACCCATTTGACTAAAATAAATAAATAATATTATTATTTAATAAAGTCGATTCCCTCACCACTTTTCAAGAACAATGGGGACCTAAGAAAACTTGTCCTTATGCTCCTATTATTCTCTCAACACGTTCCAAGAATTTTGAGCACCTAGAAACACTTGTCATTATGGTCCCCTTATTCTCTCTACACATCCCAAAGTTATAGCCTTCTTAGGTGCACATGTCTTTAATTTCCTTCATCCTCACGGCTACTTACAAAATTGGATAAGTTAATCCTATCCATTCACATTCTAACTACCTTCGTCTCCCCCCTTCATCCTCTCCTAGATCCTAGAGAATTCCTCTCAACCTTTCTCCACCCTTGATCTCACAATCAAATCTTAGCCATCCATTACCAATTCCCAAAATCTATAAATTCAATTACTATATACCTCATTCTCATCCATTATCACTTATGTTAAGTATATGATGTCAAATTGGTGGTCTTCGAGCAAGGAGCATCCACATTCCAATACATCAAGGAGCAAATCAAACCACAATGGAGTCATGGGTAACATTTTGAGTTGTTTTGATGTTATTGTGTTGTTTTGAATTCCATTGTGAGCTCTATCTGGAGATTTGTGATAGTTTAGAATAAGAGTCTCTTGCATTTTATTTGGTTCTACTTCAATTTCTGAATTATTGCTTACACGTAGAAGCAATAATTTATCATGACGACAAAGATTCACATACAACGATGGAGAAGAGAAACAATCTGCACAACCATTAATGTAGCATGGTCCTCATGACCTCCACTCTAACAAATCTCATAATATTTTCCTTGGCAATTAGTGTGGGAGGTTGGTCATTTTTTGGCATTTCATCTTGAGGTAAATGCTACCTATTTGTGGGGACAATCTTTATAATTTCATTTTTATAAGGGATGAAATCTTTCATTTGTATGAGATTGGAATAGCAAGGGGGAAAATCCTATGTACCATATACCACACTTATTTGAAGAAATACTAGTGTTTCATTATTGTCAACCCATTCTATCGTGATACTTATTTTCAATTGCTTTGTATCAATGATGATTTGATTGCATAGTTCTTATTTACTGTATTATTTATTTTTTAAAGAGGAACATACCTTCAAGGAAGGTGAAAAATCTTTGCCTATACATTTGCTATAGGATTTGTTGTTCTGGTTAGTACACTTTTAAAGAGTGAGAAATGTTCCCAAAAAGCAAGTAGGGTGTGTAATATTGGTAAGGGATTATTAAGTAAAATTTTGTAGTCAAATTACATGTACAAGTTCCAAGTTATTGCAAGGCAATAATACTCGTTGTAAGGCAATGGTACATGTTTAGAACCACTAAAAACGTTGTTGTCAATGTAGAGTAGTGGCAATACTTGGTGACTCTATGTTTCCCTAAATAGACATCAGTCAATATGTAAGAAACCCTCACGACCTACACATACTTAAAGAAGAAAAATCATTAGACGAACAATATATAATAAAGGGTGCAAGGGATGTATATGAATGCATTCATGAACATTTTATGAGCCTTACATTGTGATAAACCTTATACCATATTTGTAATGTAATGTGCATTATTAAGGCTACCCCTAGGTCCTACAAAGCCTGAAGTGCAAGAGAGATTTGATTATCTCTTGTTCCTTGGTCCATCCTCTCAATAGTTTTGATCATATGAATTCGCAACTCCTTAGAAATTATTTAAATGTAGATTGGAACACCAACAAAAATAAAATTGCAATGTAAAAAAAAAGCCTTTTGATATGATACAACTATGTATAATGACAACACCATTGATGAAGGGATGTTGCAATCATCTTGCAATGAAGCAACTCTAAATACTTCTACATTAAAATGTCACTCCTTTAGTATCTTAATAAATGAGCAAATAAGGATAACTTTTAGATGATGCCAAGGAGCAAGAAAAACTCCTTTGAACAAGGGTCGAACGAGAAATCAATGGAAGTTGCAAATAGGAAGGAGGGTGACAATGAAGCAGATGGAGGCAAAAGTGAAGATGTCAAGGAAGGTTGGAATTGTTGTTGGGATGAGGAGAGTGAAATTTTGTGGGATCTCTAGTTGGAATTTTGTCAAATTATTAGTGAGCTTCAGAATTCCTCTTCTCATGGTGTTGCATTTGATGGTTTGATGAGTTGGTTACTACTAAGGGTGAAGGGGCTCCTACCTCCTCAAGTTCAATGAGGGGCCTCGTGTGCTCTAGAGTGTCTCTTAGTGATTGCTCTCCTCTGGCATATGTTAGGGATCCTCAAGCTGTGGACAATATGCATTACCTTCTAGCTTTGGTGGGGATAGTATGTTCCAATGGGAGGTTGTTTTGTCAAGTGCAAGTCTCCTTTAGTGATGCATGCTCCCAATATTGTTTTTCTAGGTTGGTGGTGGTGCCCCATCCTGCTACTACTATTGTGAAGGGTTAGGATCTTGTGTCGATCGTCTCCTACTTTGCTCTAGAAGGCATTGCTAGGATTTTTTGGGGTGGTTGCTATCACTACTTTTGATTAGGGGATGGCAAGTTTGTTGTGCTCGACATCCAAAATTTTATTATTGGCCTAGCTTGTGCCAAGCTCAGAAATTCCCTTATCAAGAAGTTCTTAGAGGCTAGAGCCAATATATATGTTTTCCATAATTGAGATAAAGAAAATGGAAGATTAGCAACTAGTTTGAAATCTTGGCATTGTCTAATAGCTTCTTCTTGATCTCTTTCTCCAATCATGAAGATTGTGCTTACATTCTCATGGGAGGTCATGGTTCCTCAGTAGAGCAAGATTATTCCTCAAAAACTAGTATTTGACCTTTGATCTTAAGAAGGAATTCTTTAAACAAGTCCCTATTTGGGTTGGTGTTCTTGAGGAGTCACCTTTTAGAATATTGGGAGGAAGATGCATTGCTTCCTCACTTGAGCAATTCATTACTCTAGACCCAATGACCAAATCAAGAAAGCATCTTTTGTTCACTAGATTATGTGTTAATGTGGTTGTTGATAAGGTGCTTCCTCCTTAGTGCACCTTATCCTCCAAGTTGGGGGTTTGGGTGCAACAAGTGGTGTGTGAAGGCTCTCCTATGGGGTACCTAAAATTCAACAAGGCAAGACATACAATAGCTAGCAATAAGATTAATCAAGAGAAGGAAAATTTAAGTAGGGATACTTTCAATTTTTCATACTATTGTTGAGAAGCCCTAGGAGAGTAGTGGCAAGGAGATCCCCCATTCTACTACTAGGGATCATGCATAAGAAATTAGTAACCCACTCTTACTGGGTAGGCTTCACCACAAGAATAGTTGTATGAAGTTTTTACAAAAGACAGTTATGGGTGATGCTCACCTAGGTAGGATGCTAGAGTCTAAGATTCAGCTCTCCTCAAGCCCCCTCTCTCCAAATTCTAGTTTCGCTCTCATTAAAGGGAGTGCCGCCAAGAAGGAAAGTTTGATCATCGAGACAGCCAGAAGGGATGTTATATGGGCTTAAAGTTCCTAGATGCACTATGACTTCAAACTACCTTGAGATGGTCAATCTTTTTGTTGTTGGCGGCGGCTTTGCCCTATTCTTGTTTTGTTCCTTCTTGTGAGATGTATATTTACTATTAGTTGACATTTGTTTTGTTGTCTGTCTCTTATTGTTGTGTGGCCATTTATTACAGAGTTTCTTGGTCTAGTTTGTTCTATCTGATGTAAAAGGTTTGGGGCCTTTCAAAAACCTTACCATTGCCCTTTATATATGTATGTCTGTGTGTCTGTGTGCATGCGTGAGAGAAAGAACAAATGAAAAAAAAAAGGGAAAAAAAACAACAGCGGTGAAGCAATTCCCCTCGAAAAAATATGGAAAAAATACACCTTACAGTGCACCAAGCTTTTCTGTGTTGCCTGTGCCAGCTGCCCTATATCGTACACTCCTAACACAGGAATCACAATAAATCCAGTTACCAGCATGCTTATACTCAGCCTGCTGGTGGTTACATTAACCATTCACACCAGACAAGCAGAGCTACCATCATCATTCAAGCAGGTAGTATAATGATGCAGAAATGCCACACAAATTCAGACACCTGTTGCACTGTAATGTATGACTAGAAGCCCTTGGGATTGTCAATTGATTGTTTGAGGCTGTGGATGAATGACAGATTTCAGAGCCATACCTTGCCCCACTATTCCCTGGCAGGTGATGCAACCCTTTCTAAAGGGAGTGAGCCCCTTAATAGAGCCCACATTCTTCTATCACAGAAATCAATCTTCACAGTTAAAAAATCAATGTTGCTTGAATCTTCATTGTTCAATGAGTCTTGACTAATTGGTACAAACTACAAGATAACGCATAACAATATTATGCTCATAAATTTCTTATCAGATGCCTGTCTTTCAAGGAAGAAAGGATATCGCTTAATCTTTTAACCCTAAATTTGGGATCCTTGCCACAACCACATCCACATTTATTGTAATTTATATTTTAGATAAAGCCAATTACTGGAGACATCATATGATCAATTATGCATTTACTGCCAGCATGGCTTTTATTTTAAGCACATTAGAATTGCCTAACAAAAAAAATTCCATATATTTCCAAACATATACTGCTAACAGGCAACTAGCAATCACTTGATTCACTCCATAAATAGCCTGGACAGTTGAAACGTGCCTCAAGCCATGAAAACAAGAGAGTTCTAAAAATCCTCAAATTTACAGCTTTATAGTTTACTTCTTAAAACAAAACTCCAAAATATCCACTTTAGACCACATCTCTGATTACACAAAATAGTAAGGGAAAAAACTCAAAAAAAGCTTTGTCTCAGTCTCGACAAGACTAAACACTAAGAGTAACCTATTTATGTGCAACAAAATTGGAAATTTGATTTTCTGTAGAAAATGGCAAAAAGCAATAATAAATTTTAGTCAATATGAATAACTTGTCTTGCACACAGTTTCTTTTGTCAGGAGAGGAAGTAAATATGCAAAGACAGGAGGAAAACATAGCGTGAATGCAACTTCAAAATAACGCCTTCTCTCTCCTAGACAAAAATATACACAATTTTCCTCTGAGCCACTTAAAATGCATGCCTACAGAAGATGTAAAAGTCACATAATTAACACAATCGACACCATAAGAATTCTTTTTAGTTGTCTTGAACCCAAATCTTTACAGTCTTATCATTCTCCAATGCACCAGAAGCAATTTTGTTTTCTGTTGGATGACAGGACACTGAAATAACAGTATCTGTATGGCCTTCCAACTTTTGAACTATATTTCTTGTTTGAAGATCCCACAAATACACACAATTGTCCTCTGACCCACTGACAACATATTTTCCATTTGTTACAGAAAAAGTGGAGGATATACAGAATTTCTTGTTGGTGTGACCTTTGTAAGTTTTCAAAAACTTCCCAGTTGAAAAATTCCAGAGCCTCTGCAAAGACACGAATTCATTCCAAGTTAAATAAAAAATTTAAGAAGACAAATTGCCAGTTTTCTTTGGAGATAAATTGCCAAATTTCTTTGGAGAGAAACTGACATAATCATAAATATACTAAGAAATAAAAGATGCTCTAGAAATTTTCTGCCGAGGAATAAAATAAAACTAAATAAACAGGAATTAAAAATCACAATTTTTTATATGCAATTGAGAAAGCTTTGGAAAAGTGCACGAGTAAAGATGTTAAGGCAAAATCAAGCATAGCATGATGCTGAGTTCAAAGAGAACCTTACCATGTGATTTTTTCTAATAAAGCATATTTATGGTCTCAGTAATAGTTGAATAGCGTTATGAAAGAAACAGGAACCTGGTGTTATAGTTAGAGAAATTCTGCACTCAAGACCTGTGATACTAATTTTAAGATTTGATAGCTGAAAACTTCTGCTAATATAGATAATGTTCCACTATCCTTGTTGCTATAAATGCTGGAAATCTGAACTAACGTAAAAAAAATCTTTTTTCCTGTACTGAATCTGTTTATTAGACGGACCTAACTATTTGAACAGAATGATGGAAAAAAAAAGAATAATTGAAAAAAGACAGTGAATCCTCACTATTATCAAAATTAACAATTTAGAATAGTACATACTACATATTATGGCAATAAACAATCCTGAGAAAGTATGGGTGCCAACTGACACCCAAAACCCAAGAGCAACACAGATGCTACATTCAACCACAAACAGTTCTTCCACAAGATCCTGCTTAAGGCCTTGATGTAAGTGACCTTAGATCGTTTATCGCCTATGGATTCCTAATTATTATCACTGATACCTGACATGTAACTAGCTGAATAACTATTGGTGAATAAATTATATAACTGATTTGTAACTGATGATTGCACCAAGACTACTGACATATTACCACATAACGTATTCATTCCTCTGCATAACCAGTACTTTCTTCCATAACTAATTTATTTCTGCATATCTTGGATAGGTGAAGCTAAATTGGAAGAAGCCATAAATATTATATCTACTTTTAAAGAGATCAGTTTTGATCATGTATGCAGGGAACAAAACAAAGTAGCAGACCTGTTCACCAAGGAAGGAGTGGTGAGGTATCAAAGTAAGAGATATAAAAAATGGATGACAGAAAGTGTCACAAGCCATATTTAAATCATTCTCAAAATTGGGGCTGCTAAAGCTATATGAAACAATAAAAAATTGTCAGTTTACTATTTTTTTTTAAATTTAAGTTTTCCTTATTTGTAAATTTTTCTTTCAAATAGGTTGCTAAGACCAAAGTCACCTCCAACACAATCCTTTTGAAACAACTTGTGAAGGTGTAGGAGACACTTTCTAGCACAGCCATCGGCTAACTTTGGTCCATATGAAGGCAATCCAACACTAAGAGAGGGCAGAATGATCCTAGATGACACTTGGTAGGATCATGTTGAATATCTTCTTAATTTCACCAAGCCTAATTTGTGATGTCCCCTTTTGATGCGTATCAATTCTATTCTGCTTGTTCTATGCTATCGGCACTTGTCTAATTACAAGATATGTTGGTCGGTTCCATTATAATTCTGTTGACTCTGCACACAGAATATAAAGACCTGTATATTTCTTCCATGATACTGTAATCACCAAAAGATGTCCTATATATCTGTTTCCCTATGCCCATGTCTCCTCCACAGGGACACACCTCTTGGGATCGGGTCGGCCATTCAAATGGTCATGACTTTTGTTTCAGATTAATTTCTATTTGCTAGATATAATCGGCCATTCACTCTAATCGCTGCCTTACAAACTTCTAATATTATCTTAGTGCTTGTATCCTTTGGTACTGTGATTACCAATAAATTAAGTCGGCTCCATTGGCACAGCCGCACCAATAAACTGACAATCCTCTATTGAATTCGAACATACCCCAGCTAATTCTTTGTCTGCCTGGAAGTTACGTGACTCTTGTCTCTTGTATTATCCAGTCAGATTCTCATGCAACTCCATAACGGCGAGGCCTGGCTCGTGATTTATTAAATTGTCTTCTTCAAATGAATTTGGCGTTGTAACTCTTTGGCTTCCGTTAAAGTTAAGACTCCCATTTCGTTGATAGCTGAAATATTATTGATAGGCGCTTGGGAGCTGTCGGTACCAATTTTGCATTACGGGGCCACCTATATTACCCACTGATTTGCCACGATCACACTTGCTCCGACTACTCATTTTTTCTCAGGTTGTAGTGATCCTGAGAGCGGCAGTGTTACTTAATGGTTGATTATTCTGCTTTATTCGGGCCGATCTAAAAGACTAGGCTTTTAGTTTTTTTTATTGATTTGTTAAGAGTATAGTCATTTGTTAGATAAATTAATAATAACCCTTAATATTATTTATTTTATCATTATAATGATGTTTTTAAATAATATAATTATAGTGATGTTTATTATTTACAATTATATGCTTTGTATTCTAGTATTATATCTATAAATTGATTTTATCCGTTTATCTTGATTATCTATATTTTAATGTTTATAATATTATATATCATAATTATAATTATAATATTATCCTTGGTTAATTATAATTATAATGGTAATATTTAAATTGAAATTACTTGTATTTATATTCTGGATATTTATTTAATTCCATTATTTGTATTTTGGTATTATTTTGTCATTTCAAGGGTATGTCATTTCGGGGACATGACATATTTTGAGGGTAATCTGTTTTGTTAACATGGATAAGCCATGTTTTGGAGGGAGAGATACGGTGTCACCAACTAAATGATTGAGAAGATGAAAATTATCATAAATGAGAAACAACAAGATCCTGATGAAATTTTTTTCAAATAGGTGCAAACATTTCTAGTTGAGCAATGGAAAAAAATGACCACCCCATTGCATCGTGTTGCCTTTCAATTGAGTCCAAAATATTATAGCTCCAAGATCCTTCGTTTGCCATGAAGAGTGCCACCATATAGATATTTGGAAATCAATGAAACACACAAACTAGCATTTGTTAGACTCTTCTCTGATCCTAATGTGGAGGATATAGTTACAAGTGAGTTTTTGGGTGTTGTAGCCTCCACCAACCAAGTCTAAGAAGAATGCTCCATGGCCAAACATTCCCACAACCATAGAAGGAAATATTGTTCTTCAGAATTTCTCAGCATCCCAAATGATAAAGATATTTTCACTTTCTTAGGATATTATTGGAAAAAAATTAAAAAATCAGAAAAAATGTCCAGAACCCAAAAAATGCTGTAAATTTTTTTTGTTAAAATACAAATTGCTTATGTTTTTAACATTTGAAGTCATCCTAAATACATAGAGTAAGAGTGAAAGTAAACAAGAGTGTACATCATGCGTGAATTTTGAAATGTGGACTTTTCTCATTAATTTTGAAATCGTTGATTACAATAATTGTACTACAAATATATTTAACAATGTTTATAAATAACTCTTCAAAATGATAATGAACCTTTAATGCAATAAAATGCAACTAAGGTAAATACTGTTTATTAACTCTACTGTTCTCCTTAGCTATCAAGTTGAAGAGAATAATCTATACATAAAATGGTAAATCCAATTGACAACAACAGTCTCCCTAACCTCTTCAAATAGCTCTTAAGTTTACAGCAATGGCAAAATTCATGCCTGACATTTTAGGACACCAATGCCTTGTCATAACAACATTTCATATTAATCACTTTGATCAGCAATATTTCCAATATTGTTGATAGTCATATCGATGCCCGTATTAATTGATTGCAGTACTAATAAGGATGCTATTGAACACCATACTAATCAAGAGTGTATAGGTCACAATAATGACGGAATGCTACTAAACAATTATTACAAGATTACTAATCATAAAAAAAAATAGTTATGTCAAAAGAAAATGATGATGACAACAATCTCAACAAGTACGACATTATTAACAGCTGATCTGTAACAATGAAAATTCCCAAACAATTACCTCAATCATACAACTATTTTACAAATGAAATAAGGACAACAATTTCCATTGATAAGTAGAAATGACAAGTCAACGGCAGCACTAACATTTGTGATGCAACAACAATGACAAGTCAAAGGATAGCATAGTCATTTGACAGTTTAGTCTAGTAACGACTATGCTCACAAATCATGAATAATGACAGCAGTTTTTGCTGTTATCAAAGGCAAAAGTTATAGTCACTAATCACAATAATGACAGTCATGTTCCCTATTCACAGGTTTTCAAACCGAATTATACCAAGTGTTCACAACTGTAGATAACAAAATTCATTTTTGAAATAACGACAACAATAATTGTCATTGTCGCTTGGCAACAGATCTAACAGCTATTCAATAATGGCGGCTAGAAATCTTAACAACTACTTACACTGTTCAAGGTGTATAACCAGTTTATAAAAGTTCTGTAGTGGAATAACAAAAAAATTGCAGGTCTGATGCTTATATAGAAAAAATAACTATTTTACCGTTATATTACCATTGATATTGCCAATACTTTTGTGACATATTGGTGAAAAATTTGCCCAAAGATATTTTCAAAAAGTCATGATATTTTTGAAAAAATGTTGGGAATCCTACCAAGATAAGATATATTGTAATATATCATGATAATTTTCAAGAAAATGTTGGGAACCCAACCAAGAAAAAATATATCATGATAATTTTTAAGAAAATGTTGGGAACCCTACCAAGAAAAGATATATCGGAATTTATCATGATATTTTAAGATATCTGCTTCTATGCCACAACTATAGACTCTTGCAATCAAAAAAATTTCGCAAGTATGTTTTCTAACTCTCTAAATTTGAATTTCTTTCTACTTTTGAAATATGTTTTCTTGAAGTTTGAAGTTTGATTTAATAATTTTATTACTCTTAAATCTCTAACTTTGAATATCTGCTTCTATGCCACAACTATAGACTCTTGCGATCAAAAAAATTTCGCGAGTATGTTTTCTAACTCTAAATTTGAATTTCTTTCTACTTTTGAAATATGTTTTCTTGAAGTTTGAAGTTTGATTTAATAATTTTATTACTCTTAAATCTCTAACTTTGCCTCAATAGGTTGCCAATTCATTCAGCTAGCAGAATTGCAATACATACTCTTTCATCCACCCAATAAAGTGCAATAGACTGGCATCAAAAAAGGCAGAGGAGTTAGTTTACATGCATTCCAACTTGCACCTTCTTTCATAAAAGCAAACTAACTACCAGGGGCAATGAAATTGTTTAATGTAAAGCTAATGCAACCTGACTTCAATGCTACTGCTGCACAGCAATCTTCATTTTTAGAGGAGCCAAATTGTAAGCATATTTTTCGGGCCAATGCTAGTGGCACTTCTTGTTATTATTCTAAATTCTAATATACCCTCCATCATCTACAGTGAATGATGATGATGATGATGCTTTTTATGAAGAGCAATATGACAATAAATTATGATTTTACAATTTTAATATTGAATAATAGACATCTATCATGACATTCAAAACAAATTAGCATCAACTCTTGTGTAGTATTTTATGGTTGTTTAGTTTATTAGATGCATGTAATGTGGTTATTTAAACTTATTTTTTGATGTTAGTTATTTCTATAAATAAATAAATACATTTGCTTTTGTATTTCTTTTATATCTTTTTGTACAGACATATCTAACCCCCCCCCCCCCCCCCAAAAAAAAAAATTGTAGTGTCATACCCAAATCACCATACTTATACCCATACTATACAAGTAACTTAGTGCATAACTTTCAGATAGAAGTTGCTTCCCTCAAGAAACTCTAACAACATTTTGTTTGCTTTTATGATTTTGAATGGAGCATGGTTAAACCTGCTTGTAAATCTAAACCATTGATGCTGGCCATAGTTACCAGGTTCAAATTTTCTATTAGACCAAACCAGAATTGGTAAGTACGATGCTGACACAATACTTAGTGTTCCTAAAACAAAATTACAATTTGGTAGCCATTTGCACTGGATCATGGTACTTTAGATACCAAACATTTTGTTTTAATTTTTATTTTATTCTTGGTGTCTATGCAGTATGTCCAAGGAAATTCTAAAACTTTCATCACAAACGAGTTCCCCTGAATAGAAGTAGCAATAGTAGGCTCTAAGCAAAACAAAAATAAATCAACAAAGAGTTCACAATTTCCCAGCTTAAATCATAATTATAGAATTTCATAATTAATTTTATGTCAATTCAATATTACTTATCTCTGTAAAGGTGGAATTATGCCCTTTCTGAAAAATCAAAGTCAAATATGGAAATTCTTGACCATTTGGAAAAAGTACCATGATCATGAATCACAATGTGTCTTTGGAAATTTGGATCTATGGTTTAAGATATGTTTATGATGATAGTGAGTTGGTTCAAAATAATTGATTCATTTGAGAGGTCAAAACAATTGGAAAATCTGGAATTTTGAAAGAAGAAAAAAAATTGGTAAAATTTCTGTAGCAATTAAAAAAATCCAAATTGATTCAGATTTTGTAACATGTTTATTATCATCCATGCAAGTTTAGGTTCATTGTTGAAAATTAACAAATTCTTACACTGAAAATGTCATTAAGTGAGCACGCAATAAGGCCACTGCATGATATTTACATGGCGAGCTATGAAAATACTGAAATTCAATTACCCTTTCCTACTGTCAGCTGCAATCAATTTTACATGTAAAAGCTCCAATTCAGAAAAACTATTTTAATTCTGTTAATATTCGAACAAATTGCAAGCTTAGAATTTGAAAGTGCAAAAAAGCAGTAAGCTCTGAATAACTAGCCTTGAATGGTAAAATTGAACTAATTGTTTGCTGTGGATTTATAAGCCTCCCTTCATAAATTAATGTAACAAGTTTGTTCATCTCTTAAGACTTGAGTGGAAGCTATCCAGATCCTTTCAGTAAAAGAGTGTAAGTAACAATGCTTAGTAAAAACATTGTATGATACAGTACTTTATGAAGGGGGGCTTATAAATCCATGTAGGATGGAGACGGTGAAGGCAGATATGTAGTTGAAATTTGTTCGAGTTTGTTCATCTCTTAAGATGTGAGTAGAAGCTAGCCAGATCCTTTCAGTAAAAGAGTGGGTGGAGATGCTAGAGGCAGATATGTAGTCGACATTTATTAGCTTATTGTATTTAATTTGGGATTTCTTTACCCCTATATATACTCTTTTGGATTGAACTTAATAACAGAGCAAGACAAAGGGGAAGATAGGAGCTCTACCAATCATAGATGCGACACAAGCCAGGATAGATTTGTATGACTTCTGCCAATGAATGATGCAAAGCAGACTTGAAACACGTACTGTAATAGATTTTCTATTTAAAGATGTTGTAATGTACTTTTTTGTCCCTAAATTCATTCTTCTTTTTCTGTGTTTCTCTATGATTAGAGGAAATGCTTTGTCTTTGACTCCTTTCTGAAGACAAATAGTGTTCTATTGGAGCTTTTGCTATAAATTATATACTTCCAAATATTTTTTTGAATTTTGGGAATTCAAAATCCATATAAGTTGAATTGGTTATGGTTCACTAGTGAAGAGTCAAGACACTTGACCCGTGTAGAGACCACAAAGGTCGCTTTCTTGTTTTGAGTAGAAGCTAGCCAGAGCATTTCAGTAAAAATGTGTAAGTAACAATGCTTAGTAAAATATATTATAATATAATACAGTATTTTATAAAGGGAGACTTATAAACCCATGTTAGGTGAAGATAGTAAAGACAGATATGTAGTTGAAATTTGTATTAGAGCAAGATGAAGGGGAATAGGGCAACACCAGCAGGGACAGATTTGTATTCCTGCTGCCAATGAAAGATGCGAGGCAGACTTGACAGGATGGTTTTACCTTCAATATTTTTCATGGAAAGATTATGAAATGCTGTAGTATCTGGTCTTTATGGATACCTGTGCAATTTTCAGGAGTGGGATCTACTGGAGACATTTTCCATTACTTTTCCCATCATATGCTCCAAATCAATCTCTACAACTTTGTTGTTCATCTCTTCCGATATAAGTAGAAGCTTGGTAAAAACGTCTCAGTAAATGAGTGTAGGTAACAATGCTTGGTAAAAAAATTAAAAATATTATAATATAATACAGTAATATGGACCCATGTTCAGTGGAAATGGTGAAGACAGATATGTAGTTGAAGTTTGTTAGCTAGCTGTATTTAATTTGGAATTTATTTATCCTATATATATATATTCATTTGGGTTGAACTAAAAGACAGAGCAAGACAAAGGGGAGGTAAAGATAGGGCCTCCACAAATCATAGACACAACACTAGCCAGGATAGATTCGAATGCCTGCTGCCAATAAAGGATGCAAAGCATACTCAAAACACATACTGTGATAGATTTTCTATCTAAGGATGTTGCAATTTACTTTATTGTCCCCAAATTCATTATTCTTCATGTGTTTCTCTGCAATCAGATCAAATGCTTTATCTTTTCTGAAGATAAGCATAAAATTATGTTGTGTTGAAAGAAAAAAATTCATCTCTTAAGATGTGAGTAGAAACCTAGCCAGATCGTTTCAGTAAAGAGTGGAGATAACAATGCTTGGTAAAAATATTATAATTTAACACAGTAATTTATGAGAGGAGACTTATAAATCCATGTTGGGTGGAGATGGTAAAGGAAGATATATAGTTGAAGTTTGTTAGCTAGTTGCATTCAATTTGGGAACAATCACACATGAGCTATTTGTATAAAGCAATGGACATGCAAATATGGGAGACCTTCAATGAAAGATGGGGTTGCTAAATGCATTCCCCCCTCCGTATTGTTTGCTACCATCCCAATCCACCATTGTTCTATAATGACCCATTTCAAAAAACAGAAAAGGTGACAAACGACCTATTCACATGTGTCAAGAGAATTTTACCTTGTTTAGAGGATTTAAGGAGATGCTGCTGGAATGAGCTCAGAGAGTTCTTCTTTTGCTGGTTGAGGACGAAAAACCCTCTTCTCAGTTGCTGGTTTCGGTGGTGAAACATCCACCCTGGCTGGTCGGTGTTCTTGGCTTGATATTGAGAGCGATTTTGGTTTGGTTGGGTGATTGGGGTTTGAAGAAGAAGGTTTATGAAGTTTTTTGATATGGGTATTTAGTTTTGGGGTGGTGTGCGGATTTTGGAATTGTGGTATGAGGTTAGAGTAGGATAGATCTAATATTCTGAGTGCTGAAATAAGTGTTGCAGGGTTTCAAAATTAATTGGTGTTAATTTTACTGAGTTCCCTGAAGTTGGGCGACCTGGTTTAAGAGTATTTCATTTCCATTTGACAGTGGCACAATTTCCAATACAGGTCGAACCACATTGCAGGCTGCCTGGACAGAGGGTGTGAGGCTTCCAGACTGAAACGTCTGGGTTTGAGGGCAGATATCACTCTTGAAAGGAGCACCTAAGGTTGGTTTATCACTTGGGAGTTTGATTTGAGGTGTTCACTGTGCTTTTGGAGGAGATTGTTACTTCTTCCATCAGCTGTCCCTGTTGCAAGTGCCCAGATTTCTTGAACTGTGCAATACTGAAGTCAAATCTCTTAATCTTTCTTGTGATAAACCAACGTTAGGCACCCCTTTCAAAAGTGATATCTGCCCTCAAACCCAGACGTTGCAGTTTGGAAGCCTCATGCAGCCTGTAATGTGTTACGGATTGTATTGGAAATTGTGCCACTGTCAAATGGGAATGAAATACCCTTAAACCAGGTCACCAAACTTCAGGGAACTCAGTAAAATTAACACCAATTAATTCTGAAACCCTGCAACACTTATTTCAGCACTTAGAATATTAAATCTAAGCTACTCTAACCTCATACCACAATTCCAAAATCTGCACGCCACCCCAAAACTAAATACCCATATCAGAAAACTTCATAAACCTTCATCTTCTTCAAACCCCAATCACCCAACCAAACCAAAATCTGTCAATATCAAGCCAAGAACACCAACCAGCTAGGGTGGATGTTTCACCACCAAAACCAGCAACCGAGAAGAGGGTTTTTTGTCCTCAACCAACAAAAGAAGAACTCCCTGAGTTCATTCCAGCAAAATCTCCTTAAGTTGTGAAAACGTGCATATGCAAATGAGAGCTCAAACTCATATTTATAAAGTGAGGGAAAAGTTAGGGCAACTTGCATTTGAATTTGAATGTTTATCACCTCTCATTTCACTTTATGAAAATGACATGAAATTACCCCAAGAGGGGCATCCAAATTTTTCTCTCCAAAATTCCACTTGATTTTTTGTAAAAAATTGGCATTAAGCCCAAACTAGGCGTCCTACCTCATGAAGTATAACATTAGTCTTAAAAAATTATAAATAAACTCTCTTTTTAGGCGTCCATCATGAAATACATTGTCCCCTCTTTTAAAACAACGTTGCTCTACTAGGCCAAGGGGGTCTTTTATAACCCATGCTTATTCTCACTTAATTAAAATAGCAACTTTATTGACTTAAGTGACGAATGAACAAATAATAATTCTGACCGTTGAAGGAAGTCACCCCTGCCAAAATGGAACTCTGCACTGAGCTGCTAAACAAGACCCGAGACCAGTTACTAAATATAGCACTTACTAAAAATAGTAAGTGAGCCAAAACACCAAATTGGCCCAAATAAGGAACACCAAAAAAGGGGACATTACAATCCTCCCTTCCCAAAGATTGCTTGTCCTCAAGCGATGCCATCACAACTCAAGAAACAATAGACTGATCCACCCTAAAACCAAATAAGATCGCAAGGTCCCAAGTCAGCCTAGGAGTTTTGTAGCACCTACTGCTAGAAGCACTGTACAGATGTGCACCTGCAAATGAAACCTATTTTGGCCTTCCATAAAATAAAGCATCTCTGATCTGCAAGATTTCAGTCAACTCCTTGAGAAATTGCCCTCCACCATCAAGATTCCATGGCATTATAGGGGTAAATTTGGGTTGATTAATGTTAACTTCCACATTAATAACCTTCTACACTCCAACAGTGGTTGTAATTATAAAGTAATCTGCTGTCCCAACCATGAGAGCAAACTGAAAATGAGAAATAACAACTGTTTGCTACCTAAACACCCATCCAACACTAAACTTGGTTTGCCAAACATGTCATTCCCTTCATCGGGAACCATAAACTAACCTTGTCAAGAGGCTGAATGGTTTGAAAATGTGAAATCTTGCAGCTGTCCAAGTCTGAAATTGACAACTTATAGTCTCATTTTGAAAAATCAGCTCCCAAGAAAAAAACAACAGCTGCAACACCAAAAGTCTTCAACCCAAAAGAAAAATCTAATCATTACCTTGCCTGTAAAGTGTAAACACCTTTCCAAGAGTCATCAACCTAGAAGAACTCCAAATTTTGCTCAAAATCTCCCTCAAATCCACTTGTAGATAAGCAAAAAGAATTACCAAATGGCTGGTAAAGAAAGGAACAGCATCATTAATTCTGAAATTTTCATCCTTATACCTCCAAAGATCCTCCCATCCATTCTCAATTAACTTCATGTTATGTCCCCTTTTTAGCCAGCGTCAAAGTTTTGAGGATTAGCCTATCGTCAAGTCCCCATAGGCTAATTTTGGTGATTAGAGGGCCTTGTGGGGGAGTTAATTGGTTCTCAGATGGCAGTTGACAATGTTTCTTCTCCGATTCCTTGGCATATTCAGAGGGGATCTTCTTGTTGGGTTTCTGGCTCCGTTTATATACACTTACTATTTTTAGTAAGTCAATGGGACATTGGGGGCCAACCTTACTATTTATAGTAAGGCATCCAGATGAGCAATATGAGCGGTGGGTTAGCCTATGGTGTTGGCAGAATTAATTGGAGGTGAATATTTATGGAGTTATGGTATATTAATTATTATTATAGTGCTTACTTTAATAATAATTAAATTTTAAAAAGGTGATTATCATTAATGACTTATTGACTTTATAATATAAAGTTATTTAATAACATAAAGTCAAGTTATTAATGTCTTTGAGATGGGCGCCCACTTAGTGAATTAAATCATGGCAACAAGAGCAAATATCATTTAATATATTAAATGGATTAAAGTGCCTTGGAAATTGTGCCCTTTTGAGGAGAAGAATAAAAAGCATTCAAAAAGCAATGATCATTCATTATTCATTGATACTTGCGAAAAATTCAAGAGTTTTGTGTGGAGGAGAAACTAGGGTTTCTTGCTGCTGCAAATCAATCTTGGAGAACATAGCTCTCTCAACTTAAGCATTCTATAGGTGTGAAATACTACCCAAGGTTTGCTCTTTAGGTGGTTGCATTCAAGAGTCACATTTGTGCTTCATTGATTTACAGGAGAAATTCAAGACAAGGGTTTACAGAGTTTCAAGATCGGGAGTTGTTATCCAGGTATTTGATCTTATTGTAAATTCAAAGCAACAATTAAACAGAGTTGATCATTTCCTATTTTGGCATTCAGCATTTCTCTATTTGCATTTGCTTTGCAATTTTATGCATTTCCTAGTAAATATTTCAAAAAACAAAAAAATCAATCAAGGTAGTTTCAGTCCCAAATATCTCGGAACAAGGTGGGGTATTTCAGTGGTATCAAAGCAGTTTCCTACAATCTTGTGTAGGTTTTCAAAAATAAATTTTCAGATACCTAAGGTTTATTTAAGCTTATGATTTATCGGTATATCCGTTTACATCTGGTAAAAACATATATAGAGGCACAAATTCAGTATTGGAGCTATCTCTTAGAGTTGAATATACATGACTCGACATTATTAGGAAGGCGATATATTCAAAAGAGACAAATTTTTATTGTCGTTTCATGCTTAAGGGGAGCTGTTAGAGACATTGCCAGGTAGCATTGAATTCTTTTCGCCTTCCTAGCGATCAAGGGAAATATGCGATTTTACCATTGGAACAAGTTTCATTAATAATTGGAGTCAAGCTGGAACGAGTCATCTAAGAGGCATATCGCATGAATACTCAAGGTGTCAAGAAAAGTCAAAGATTGGCATTCGACAAAATTGAATAAGGGAACCACACTTGATTAAGGAAGATATGACTTGGCATATAAGACAAATTGTCAAAAATAATGCCATCGCAGGAGTTTGATAATATGCAAGGAAGAGTATTAATACTTTCGGGTCCTGCTTAGGTGCTTGCTCCATCTTTGGAGATCGTTGTAGCCAAGGAGAACACAAGACACGTCAGAATCTAAAGCGTGAAATTATATAAGGGATTTAAGATGGTTCAATATTACATTACTGAGCATATCGTGACCCATTGCTAGTCGCAGCAGCTTGGTATAGTCTCTGGAAGACGCGTTTGCCTGCAGCCCGTGAATTGAAGGAGCGCTTAAATGTATTGCATATCTAAGTAAGAGACGACTGGAGTCTTGAATACTTGTGGAGTCTTGAATATTTGTCAATGGCCATTCCATAATCAAACAGAATAAAGGCATTTACATATTTTTTGGAGTCGCTTTGATGTAAATGTGCCTTTGTATTGTTATACGGGAGAACATACAAACTGTTCTTATATCTATTGCTATCGGTGAAAGGGTGATGTCAGATGTTGATTATATGAGGGAATCGTGAATATAAAGGGATTTGTGGTCTTCCGCCAAGCTAATTGGAGTCCAAAGTCATACAAAGACAACTTGATACATATCGCTGTCATTTCCAGGTTATAAGGTCAAACAAATCGTGAAATCTTCTGAAGGGATTGATTAAGAAATTATGGGTATGAAAGAACCTAGCTACAGAGATCTGCAATATGTCTGAGTCATCCTTGATGCAGTTCAAGTCTTCCTAAGTTGAAAGGAAATGCCTAACTCCAGATCTGAGCATATTGTATAGTATGATGAATGACATTATTTATTAGCTGCACTATATGTCCAAATCTTGTTGGATTTGCTGTAGTTTGTTGAGTACACTATTTGTGAGAATCAGATATTAGAGTTGGGAAGTTAAATCTGGGTCCACTGTTAATTTTCTGAGTTTTCACATTGAAAGGAAAGTCTGTGTCAGCATCACAATTAGTTATTATAACGGTCTGAAATAAGTTCCTTCACATTATACCCTGTGTTTGGGAGCATGTAATGGTCTGTATTGCACATTGTATTCACCCAGAATGTTCTCATGATGGTCTGTTGTCATCCAATGCTAAGAAAGCTTCATGATCTTTGCATTTCTGAGACAAGTCCTGAACTTGTAATAATCTGATATTAATTTATGAGTCAAGTTTGGGTAGTTGTGTGCTTTTCAGTGCTCTCTTAATTCATAGGTATACAGTGAAGTGCAGACAGTGGAAAGTTGACTACAGAGAAATCTATATCCGAATTGTTAGCAGGACTCTCTGAACTTATGAGGGACCCAGACATCAAGGGGTATTGTTGGACACTGTTAAAACTCAAACACAAGGGAGAGGCTGAAAATAAAATGTTAGAACCCAAGGCAAATGAAAATGAGGATTCTAGAGAAAAAATTCAAATGGGCAGCAAAAATGAGTTAAGAAAAGAAGATCTTTGTTCCACTTGCAAGGGGCCTTGGGAGCTGAATCACCTATGCCCAAGTAAACATGTGGAAGAAAAAGGGCTCAAATCTGAAGTGGTAGGTGACGAGGATGCCATACTTCATGATGATAGTTTGGAAGAGTTATAGGATGATGCTTTGGATGTACATGCATCTATTCCGGAAGAGGAAATGAGCAATGAGGATGTCAAATCAACAACCTCTAACCTCTCATTTGAGTCATCCTATGAGGATCAAAACAGCAATACATTTGATGAGGATGTGTGCAATGTTGATTGCACACACGATGATGTTCTCCAATCCGTTAATGATGGTTATTCAACATCCTATCACAATGTTGATTTCAAATCAGAAAATTTGTATAGGAATGATATATTTCAGGTGTCTCATCATTTGGCAGGGCAATTGAAGGTGAATGAAGGTATGATTGTTGCAACCATAGAAAGCTTTGATGTTGCTCGGCAGTTGTTGGCAAACTGTTGTTGGAAGACTCCAGAAACACATGAGCACTTTCATAGTGAACTTTCCCTTGCAGAGTTTCAGGGACTCAAAGATGCATTGGGGGTGATGAAAACTAGTTACCTACAGCTGCTATCTGACAAAGATCATCTTCTCATGCTTGATGGTATTTATTGATGCACTAAAAGGGAAAGAAGAGGAGGTTGATGAGCTCACTCATGAGCTTGAGGTCACCATGGACTCTTTGAGGAGCACACAAATAGCCCTTCAAGAGTTTGAGACTCAGATTGATGAGCTTACAATAAAGTTGAACTTAGCGCAGTCATCATCACCCGCAGCTAACATTCAACTGTCTATGGCAGCCTTCAGTGAAGAGCATACATTCACAAATTGTGGGGATGTGCATATTGAGGATGTGGAAACATCCATTTCATTTACAGGTGTAGATGACACTGGTGGGATGAGTGCATTGGATGAGCTTAACAAGGAACAGTTTGTTGCAGCAGGTGTTCCTGAAGATGAACCCATTTCAGGTGATGCAGAGAATGTTATTGATAGGTCTTGTGATGAAGAGGTGGATTCTGTAGAGAGTTGTGTGATTGATCACAATGTTGTCCCATCTGCTTTACAAGAGGAATGTAGGGTGTCATCTAGTCGGGATATTGGTTTCCAGGCTAATATATTTCCCTCTCCTGGAAGCAAATCAAAAAATTCATTCCATACAACTAATTGTGGTCAAAAACCTCGTGAGTCACAGAGTTGGAGGGGTCAGCTGAAGGTCACTGGAGATAAGGTTGATCAAGCCTTATCTCGCTTTACTTGCACACATAAGTTTGTCGAGTACCCCCTTTGGTCAGCAGAATTTGAGGAGAGTCAATACAGGGTCTCGGTTGGAGCTTCTATACAAAGCTTGCGGGCTATCAAGCACGCTTTGGAGGAAATAAAATTAGATTACCTCCAGTTGCTTTCAAATAGAGATCTAGCTATTAGGTCTGCAGAGAGGTCTTGCAGAACGTTAACCTAATCAGCCCTTCAAAATGGGAGACGTGAGCCACCTCCTAATTTAGATGATGAGAGTGATGAGGCGAGTGTTCCCAAGGACTATGCTGGTCAATCTTTGGCGCAGGCAAGTGCTTTCCATCTCGACTGCATAGTAAGGAGTGCTCATCACTTCTCTTTTAGTCCACACACAAATCATTTGATGGTGAGTAGGTGTGGATTGGCTCGGAATTCATATCATTCGTTGTTGGATGGAGTGTTTCCATCTCCAGATCCAGTCCATCAATTGGTAGGGGAGAGCTGCTCTATTAATGGGGATAAGGTTTCTTCTCGTTATCCTTGGAGGACAGCAGTTGTTTAGGAGTTTGGAGGAGAGTTGTATCATCTCCTTAGCATTAGAGAGTGGCATAGAGGTGATACTTCATCACCCTATGACCCTGGCAATTTGGTATGCATTTCCATAGGTTGGATATTCAGTCTTGAGGGTGTTGATATGTTTTATATCAACAACCTAAGAGGAGCATTTACACATCTTTCAACACCTATGCAGGGTAGTCATCACATCCATAAGAGGTTTGCAGAGCATGGAGTGAGGCATTGTGATGTGGACACTTTGAGACACTACTATCTCCTCATGTTCGATGGATGTGAGGTTCTAATGTGTTGGGATCCAAGTGGTGACAAGTTTGACACGTTAGTCAGTTGGATCCCAATGTGTTGCTTCACCACTTTCAGCATGGTGAAGTTTATATCAAAGTAACACAGTGGAAATCAGCAGGTAATGTTTATGCCAGACTTTCGTTCTAGTTGTGGGATCCAGGGTTATCTATGTTTGGTACATTGCTCTACACCTGGTTAGTTGTTTACAGTGGTGTTGGGCATGGTTGGGCATACTACAGATTGATTTGGGATCCCGACATTCAGACGACAAGCCAGGGCATTCAATTGAGATTGCTTGAGGTCAAGCAATTTCGGGGAGGGCGGACTATAATGTCCCCTTTTTAGCCAGCGTCGGAGTTTTGAGGATTAGTCTATCATCAAGTCCCCGTAGGCTAATTTTGGTGATTAGAGGGCCTTGTGGGGGAGTTAATTGGATCTCAGATGGCAGTTGACAATGTTTCTTCTCCAGTTCCTGGGCATATTCAGAGGGGATCTTCTTCTTGGGTTTCTGGCTCCATTTATATACACTTACTATTTTTAGTAAGTCAATGGGACGTTGGGGGCCAACCTTACTATTTATAGTAAGGCATCCAGATGAGTAGTATGAGTAGTGGGTTAGCCTATGGTGTTGGCAGAATTAATTGGGCGATGAATATTTATGGAGTTATGGTATATTAATTATTATTAAAGTGCTTACTTTAATAATAATTAAATTTTAAAAAGGTGATTATCATTAATGACTTATTGATTTTATAATATAAAGTTATTTAATAACATAAAGTCAAGTTATTAATGTCTTTGAGATGGACGCCCACTTAGTGAATTAAATCATGGCAACAAAAGTAAATATCATTTAATATATTAAATGGATTAAAATGCCTTGGAAATCGTGCCTTTTTGAGGAGAAGAATAAAAGGCATTCAAAAAGCAAACTGATCATTCATTATTCATTGATACTTGTGAAAAACTCAAGAGTTTTGTGTGGAGGAGAAACTAGGGTTTCTTGTTGCTGCAAATCAATCTTGGAGAACATAGCTCTCTCAAATTAAGCATTCTACAGGTGTGAAATACCACCCAAGGTTTGCTCTTCAGGTGGTTGCATTCAGGAGTCACATTTGTGCTTCATTGATTTACAGGAGAGATTCAAAACAAGGGTTTACAAAGTTTCAAGATAAGGAGTTGTCATCCGAGTATTTGATCTTATTGTAAATTCAAAGCAACAATTAATCAGAGTTGATCATTTGATATTTTGGCTTTCAACATTTCTCTATTTGCATTTGCTTTACAATTTTATGCATTTCATAGTAAATATTTCAAAAAACAAAAAAATAGTCAAGGCAGTTTTAGTAGCAAATATCTCAGAACATGGTAGGATATTTCACTTCATCAATCCTTGATGAGGATCCCAAGCATGGAAACCCAACCAAGAATGATCTCCAACATGCCTAGAAAGGTGCACAACACAACTCCAAGTGCCATCCAAATCAAAAAGCACATCAAAGAAATTTGACTTTGGTAAATCCATGTAGCCCATCCATGAAAGCTCCAACAACTTTCTTTGATGTTGGTATGAAACTTCTAGCAAGCTCGAGAGCATTATTTGGAAACCTTTCAAATTCGGAAATGAAGAAGTCTCCATGAATCAATTCATCCCATGAAGATACTACGTCTCCTAGTGTCACAACACTCCTTATGCAATCTTCTTTTGTCTCCTCCTCCACACATTTCATATCTAGTGGTCTCCCAGGAGGGTAACCAATCACCTCATAATATGAACTTAAATCAAAACCATGTTGAAAACCACACTCCAACTCAAGTTTTGAATATTCTCCCAAATCCCATACCTTGCTATTTTCATCAAATGCAATGCTACAATTAGTAGTCCCATCATCCAACCCAAAAAGTGGATTATCATACGCCATATCAACACCCATCTCAAACAATGGGTTATCAACAATCACCACAAATTGATTCTTCCAATCCTATTCATGCGAAGAAAGTGAACTGTTGCTATGATGAATACTATAATCAGAACCTTCATACCTATCATTAATGACTCTGAGGCTGTCCCAAATTACCTGAGCCTTTCCATTATCATTTTCAGTAGTAAATTGTGAATCCAAATCATCAAAGTCACTAAGCCTCTACTCAAAATCAGCTTCATGTGTTGAAGAAACAGATTTGTTTCCAAGAAATAAATCAACACCATCGTTGCCATCTTCCATGCATGCATTGTGCTCTAAAATCAGAACATCATCACAATCAAAAGAAAATTCATTCCATGTAGGATCCTCATCATACTTCGGTGTCAACACACCTGGATCCCAAGTGTTAAAATGTTGATTGCTTTGTTCAAAGAATATGTGTTCACTGTGCTCCTCTTGTGATGTCTCTTTGAATAAATCACTTTCCAACTCACCAATACTGATGTCAGCATAAGTATCTCTCTCCATAAGCTTGGTCTAGTAGTCAAACTAGAAACCACCTGTCACCATCACTGTAATGAGATAAAGAATCATCATGTGTAGCTGTTTCAAAAACTTCATATGTTTTTCCTTCAACAAGCCCATCATCAAAAGGTGTATTAATGATCTCAACAATGCCAACCATGGTACTAGTGTCAACAACTTCATTGGATAGCTCTAAAGGAGTATTTACGGTTGTTGTTTTGTCAATCTCATTGCACACATCCTCAATATGTATAGATGCATGCACTTCCAAGGAGTCAACCTGGGGTTTTGTCAAACACCCATCATGAGGTAAGGCATTCTTGTCATCAACAACTTTTGATTTGAACTCCTCTTTCTATAAGTCTTTCTTTGGATCAGTTGTCATCTTAGCAAAGTATGATTTCAATTTATGCCCAGATTAGTCAACCACCTGTTCTGCTAATGCTTTCACCCTTGATGTTATCATCCATCCATCTTCGTACATATAATATTGCAAAACTGATAAAAGTGGTTGAGGAATGTTGTCGCTCTCGTCTATGGTTATTGTCATGATTGTTTGCATTGCAGCAACAATATTACTAGAATGTGACATCCTGATGGCTAAAAAGAAGTACTGAAACATCTTCACAATAAGATCATTGCAACCAAGATCCAACATCAAGACACACAACCTAACCTTTGCAACCGTCTCAAGAATAATAACCCTCGTAGCAAAATATGCACTGCTGATTTCATCTAACTCCTGGAAATTTTCTATAATCAATTGAAACACTGTCCTCATGATGACATCATTGTATGGAATTTTAGGTGCAATTATCAGTATGATTTCACTAATGCATGTGATAACTGATTGTCTGACCTTGATAGTCTGACGTTCTCATCATGGTGTTTCAAAAGTTCTAGATTTCCCAACGAGCCAATCAATAGATTCATCAAAAATTTCAACATGCTAGAGGGAGACTGAGTTACCTTGGATAAACATTTCTCTGCTTCTTCTAGTGAGCAAAGGAGTGTCCCTTTCAACAGACGTGGTTGCTTGAGTTTTATACCGAATTGGCAAAGTTGATATAAATCTGGTTTGCTCATTTTGTCATCCATGATTCGCCACTAAAAAATAGCATGCAATCGCTGAAAGTTTGCAACAGAAATTCATACACCAATAGGCTGGCAAGAAAACCAGCTCTAATACCCACTATAATGACCACCCCCTGATTTTTATTTTTATTTTTATTTGTTTATGGAATAAGACGGAGGTACAAAATGTGTTTGTTTTCAGGTTCCAATCTCCATGTTTATCGCATACATTGAATAGCATAGCATAGAAGGAGAAATAACATTTCTTTGCATCAAGTCATATAGTAATAGAACACTATTTCAAATCAGATTGCATTAAACAATGAACTGAAATCAGATTAAGATGATTAATTATCAGACCTATTAACAGTTCATAAAGTGCACTGTCAATCATTCAAAAAGGTAATACAGTCCAAACTCCACACGAACCAACCTTATGCAAGTTCCCATTCAACTCTAACTGTTCACCCTTATTAAGCCATCATTTTATATTGCAACGAAGCCTCAAATATGCAGATTACACACCTCTGAAACTTTTGATTTTAAACCAGACTGAAACCCCAGGCAAGTAAAAAGGGTAGGGCCTCCTAGAAGGGCAATTTTAGCCTTAAAATTTAGAATTTCATCAAACACCACAAAGGGTACGGCCTCCTAAGGTCTGTAATGGTCACCCTGATTTTTTATTTTTTTTTGGCTATGATGAAACTAATGACACGACTGAAATCAATAGTTACTCTACTACTACTCAATCTGAGAGCACATAACATATTCTTTCATTGTTGTTCATAAAGATAAATTGAAACTAACATTCCAATTAGCCACAAGTACAAAGTAATAGCATAAATACATATCCTGCATATGGAGTACCTCAATCTTGCTATAGGATGATGATTAGTACAGGTCTGTATCACAGATTTCAATGATGTTGCAGCTGCCACAGGTCATGACAGACCTAAATCTGCTCTAAAATGCATTACCAAATTGTCCAGTTTTGAGCTGGGTCAAAGTAACATTGATCATACAACAGTCCACACCATACCAGCAACTTAAAATCTCTTCACCATGGCACAGGAAAGGAAGGAAAGCTACAGATTTGACTTCAGTATTGCACAGTTCAAGAAATCTGGGCACTTGCAAGAGGGACAGGTGAGCGAAAAAGTAACAATCTCTCCCAAAAGCACAGTGAACACCTTAAATCAAACTCCAAGTGATAAACCAACCTTAGGTGCCCCTTTCAAGAGTGATATCTGCCCTCAAACCCAGACATTTCAGTTTGGAAGCCTCACGCCCTCTATCCAGGCAGCCTTCAATGTGGAACGACCCGTATTGGAAATTGTAACTCTGTCAAATGGGAATGAAATACCCTTAAACCAGGTTGCCCAGCTTCAGGGAACTCACTAAAATTAACACCAATTAATTCTGAAACCCTACACACTTATTTCAGCACTCAGAATATTAAATCTAACCTACTCATACCTCATACCACAATTCCAAAATCTGCACACCACCCCAAAACTAAATACCCATATCAAAAAACTTCATAATCCTTCATCTTCTTCAAACCCCAATCACCCAACCAAACCAAAATCACTGTCAATATCAAGCCAAGAACACCAACCAGCTAGGGTGGATGTTTCACTGCCAAAACCAGCAACCGAGAAGAGGGTTTTCGTCTTCAACCATCAAAAGAAGAACTCTCCGAGCTCATTCCAGTAGCATCTCCTTAAGTTGTCAAAACATGCATATGCAAATGTGAACTCAAACTCATATTTATAAAGTGAGGGAAAAGTTAGGGCAACTTGCATTTGAAATTGAATGTTTTTTCCCTCTCATTTCACTTTATGAAATGCCATGAAATTACCCCAAGAGGGGCATCCAACTTTTTGCCTACAAAATTCCACTTTTGATTTATTATTTAAAATTGACATTAAGCCCAAACACTAAGCGTCCCACCTTATGAGGTATAACATTAGCCTTAAAAAATGATAAATAAACTCTCTTTCTAGGCGTCCATCATGAAATACATTGTCCCCTCTTTTAAAACAACATTGCTCTACTAGGCCAGGGGGGTCTTTTATAACCCATTTTTATTCTCACTTAATTAAAACAGCAACTTTATTGACTTAAATGACAAATAAACAAATAATAATAAATGGAAATCACTCCTACCAAAAATGGAAATCTGCACCGAACTGCTGAACAAGAGCTGAGACTAGTTACTAAATACAGCACTTACTAAAAATAGTAAGTGAGCCAAACACCAAACTGGCCCAAATAAGGCACACCGAAAAAAGGGACATTACATTTATTGCTACCATGCATGAGAGATCGAATAAAAGTAAGTTTATAATAAATGCACTTGAAGAAACCATGCAAGATCTATGTAAAACAAACTCAAACATCTCAGAAGTGATGAGGACTCAATTCAAGAACCAAAGATCCCCTGTCAACATTTACAGGCATTTTAAGTTGTTTTTTTTTCTGTTTTTTTATTATAACAAGCTTTTGGCGATGTTAGATTTATTGGAGAGTCATTAGACTCGTTACTGTGACTTTTCAGGTGACCAATGATATTTAGGCCACTAGTTTCAACCATCAAACCACTGGGGAGTCATTGCTGTGACTTAAGCCTGCTACCGATGATATCTACCAACCATTGAACCACAGCCCTCATGCTGAAGAAAACTAATTTGGTGATAGTTTTGCTACCATGGTTAGTAGCATATATCCATAGATATCCAGTAAACAAAAACAAAGGAAAAACCATTTTAAATAATTATGTATTGTCTATGTCAAAGACATCAAATACTTCAAAAGGCATTAGGGAAAGGACCTAATGAATGGGCAGAGTCCAATACTCGTGAGATTATTGGGAATTAAAGGAGATTCAAAACCAGGGAGACCATAACTGGGAAACCTCATCCCCGTCCCCATAGGATTTGATTCTTTCATTTAGGAGTTATTATATGTGATTTTCATAACAAGGTATGATTCAAACATAAAGTGTTCCTTAGAATAAAAAATATAACAAATCATATGATAGGCACAAAACAAATAATAATTTACAATTTATCGTCCAACATTTTTTTCTTTTTACTTTATACTCCTCAAAAAACCATGCTGCTATAGCACTATATTTGGTGAAGTGGACCAGGTTTCAACAGTTAACCCGTTTTAATTTTTAAATCATTTGAATTGCTTGCAGAGCGCAAAGTTAACCCTAACATCTGCAACATCCCTTCCCTTCCCTAGATTTTACTTCAAAAGCCACTGGCAATATTTAAGGGTGCTAAATCACTGCTTTTATATATGATAAAGTTATAATAATCCATTCTTTTCAATTGAAAATTACTATCTTTTTAAGGTTTAAGGCTTTAAGCATACCAGTGTATCGTCGAGAGTTCCGGCGAGGATAAATTCGCCATTCGGCGAGAATTTGACGAAGGAAACCGGCGGATTATCCTCGTCAATCAACGTCTTCAGGCAGTGCCCCGTTGCAGAGTCCCAAATCCTGCACAACCCATCATAACTGCTCGACACAATCAACCCCCCGTGTCGGTTAAAATTGACAGCCGTGACGGGGTCGGAATGCGCAGGCAAAACCTTCAAGCATTTTCCCGTCTTGACGTCCCATATCCTAACGGTCTCGTCGAAAGACCCTGAAACCAATAAATTTGACTGCGGGTTAAAGCTAACACAAAAAACATAATTTGTGTGGCCTTTCAGAGTTTTAATGCAGTCTCCCCCCTTGTGGGCATCGAATATTTTTAGGGTTTTGTCGTCAGAGGCAGTGCAAATGTAACATGAATCTCCCGACCATGCCAAGTCTGAGACGCCCTCTGTGTGCCCGACGAGCTCCGTTAAAAAGCTTCCGTCAAAGGCGGACCATACTCTAACGGTTTTGTCCGCCGAAGAGCTGGCTAAGTATTTACCGTCTTCCGAGAATTTGACGCTTGATATGGCGCGCTTGTGGCCTGTTAGAGTGTATTTTAGCTTGTAGGGTTTCATGAGGCCTTTGCCTGGGCTCTGCTTTTGCTGCGCTTCTGAAGTCATTGCGCTGGATACTCCCGTTCGAGTCCTTAGAATACTTCTCTTCAGTTCATTAATGGCCGACCTTTGTTGCTACTGTTTTCTTTTCCCATTTACATGCGGTGTTCACTATAGTGGCGCAAATTTCTAAGCGTGTAAGGTGCAGATTCATTCCAGAGAACTTGGACTGCATGTATAACGATTTTGACAGTAAATTTGCGCCACTTTATCATTCCAAAGAACTTGGAGTATATGTACAGCGCTCGTACAATTTGTTTTTGCGCCATTTTAGGCAATTCTTTTGCCAGGAGCTTCGTTTTTTGGTTTTATTAAAAATGGCGGTGGTTTGAAAAATTATAGCGCCCTGTTAACTGGCAGACATGTCCGGCAACCCCGGGGAAATTTGACCGTAAAATTTAAGACTAGCAATCACAATTCAACGTGTAACGTCTCATGGACATTGATGTTTATTTAAAAGCTTTTCCTTTGGAAGCTTCAGCGATAACCCGGTTGTTAAGTTATCTAAAAAAGGTTGAAAACATGGATAACCACCGGTGGCCCAAAACGGTTATGGAGGAGATTCTAGTCCGAAGAAAGAAAACATGGATGAAACAGAACATCAAGTGGCTGAACAAGTGGAACATCAAATTACATGAGTGTCCTGACACCAACAGTGAAATAAAAATCTATGTGAAGGAAAAATTCAGGACTGCCATGTGGTCAAATCAGATCGGACGAAAAAAAGCATATTACATCAAAGAGTTTAACCCAGCTAAGGAACATGGTGAAAAACCATATTTAGGTGCAACTATTAAAGGGAAAGCGAGGCTATTAATTGCTCAATTGAGAACGGGGTCCCACCATCTTAGATGTGAGACTGGTAGGTGGAAGACTCCTAAGGAAACTTGGGAAGAAAGAACGTGCTTATTTTGTAATAAGGGAGTGGTGGAAACGGAGTGGCACTTCGTCATGGAATGCACAGCGTACGAAAATATCCGTAATCAGTACTCAAGTATTTCAGATGTGGGCAATATGCAGCAGTTATTTGAGGAGGATAAGATAAATCAGACGGCTAGCCTCCTAGTCAAAATTAATAGCAGGAGATCTGATCTGGAGAAGAGTCTGGAGACAAACTAAGTTGTTGAGTGTCTCGGTCCCATAGGCTGTTAGTCTCGTGGACGTCATTAAAATCTTTCATTCATTCATTTGTGTAATTAAATATAATATTTTTTAATCTAAATTGATAGATTTTACTGAGTATTATTTTGAAATGATTCTCCTAGTATTTAAGAAGAATAACATTTTGTTGATTTTTTTAATAGATTAGTTGATCATTGTGTATGTAAGTGGTTATCTTCTTCTTTTTGTAGTGTTATATATGTATTGTATTTTATGTGTAAGTATTGATATATAAAGGTGAACATAGCCCTTACCATTTTAAGGGGCAATTGGGGCATCCACTTCATCCTTACATGATTTTTATTCTCTTATCTTTTAACTTTCTTTTTACTAGTTACTTTTAGCCCCAACATATCCTTTAAACCAACACATTCCACTCTTCTCCTCACATCTCCACCTTCCTTTCATTCCTTGTATTTTCCTAAAGAGATAAACTTCATCTTTCTCAACTTACAACTTCATAATTTTCTTAATTTTATATCCTCCCCCTCTTCCACCTCCCAAAATGACCTAACCCATTCCCTTTTCATAACACAATCTACTAAAATAGATTTCATGGCAATTTTGTCACGAGCCATAAACCCTAAGCTAAATTAATATCTCCACATATCTACACAAATCAAATTGAAGCATGTAATTTGTCATATCAAATGTCTTTATGAGGAAACCAAAAATAAAGGCAACTACATGAATGAAAAATCTTTTCATTAATCCTAGGAAGATATGAACAAGAACAAACAATCAAATAAAGGACTTTGTCGAATAGTTCATTTCGAAAGTGAATCAATCCAGTGATGCATTCAACCTAATCCAATGTATTTTTCATAGTTACCATGTGCAAGCAAAGAATTGAGTTATCATTGTTGATGGCTTCGTCCACCACCAACTAATCGGTCACCTTCTTTTCATGTTCAAGGAATATGGCTACAAAGGTGGTGGACTAAACACCACTTCTCACTCTACATAACCAACATATATGGGAACATGTTCACTCAATCAAAGAAGTTAGGGCACCTATTGGAACCACTCAATTAAACATGTTCAATTCAAGTTAAGCATTGCATCACCAGTAAAAACCCAACCTAACTAAATGAAGGGGCAAATATAAGGGCAAAACCCAACCTCAAACAAAAGAACAAAGAGAGGGAGTGCATCAACTCACCTTCTCTCCCCTCCAATTTACTAAACAAGGAGAAAGAGGAATTATGAATTTCTAGTTCTATGTGTCTAGCAACAAGTTGAATTATTTAGGTGACATGTGATGTTTGTCAAACATGGGTCTCAAATCATTCTACTTTTTTATAAAATGTGTTGATTTTGAGCAAACTAATCATCAAGAGGCAAGGCCAATACCCAATCTAGAGAACCCGTCAAATAATATTTAAGATTAAATTAATAATTTAACATTAAAAAATTCACACAAAAGTTATATGTCTCTGACCGTTCCCTATCAACTCACCTATTGTACTTTGCCAACTTCCATGCAAGAATACATCATTTTATACACTAGTCATTGCATTAAGATAAACAAATCAAAATAATAAAAAAATGAAGGATATAGGTATTTATCAATTTGCTATTTCTGGATTTTGATTGTCAACTCACCTATTGTACTTTGCCAACTTCCATGCAAGAATGCATCATTTTATACACTAGTCATTGCATTAAGATAAACAAATCAAAATAATTAAAAAATAATTAAAAAATGAAGGATATAGGTATTTATCAATTTGATATTTTTGGATTTTGATTGTGTGAAAGTTTTTGCATCAATGTTTGGATCACACTATGTGATCCATCAGGATGATAGAGAGCTCAAGGAGATTCATTATGGTTAGTTGCAGGTCTAAATTGCTTAAAGTAAACACTACAATATAAATTGCAACTTTACAAATGCGAAAAGAAAAAAAGTCAAATATGCATAAAGCATATACCTGACAATAACCCTTAAGACTAAAAAGATAGTATGCATTTAATTTCTCTATGAAAATGAAATAACAAATTTGGAATTTTTTATAAATTTTTGCTTAATATATAGGTGTCTAAATACATAGTTAATAGTCAAATTATTTGTATATATACATATATACATAGTTAATATATCATAGATATAAGGAGAAATAAACTAATAAAAGAAAAGTTTATGGTTAATAATTAGAAAAAGTATTACATCTGGAATATATATGTATGTATGTATGTATGTATACGTACATACAAATATCATTTTTGATATGTATATACATTTATATTTTTTAATAAATATCAATAATTATTTTTTTGATGAATAGGCAACTATCTATATTAAAATAAAGATAAAGTTACATATTCACAAAAAAAGGTGGGTGGTAAGAAGGCACACCTCGAGAGTCACATGGGTAAAGCCTAGAAAAACCAAAACATCAAGCAGTCACAAGGGCCGAGCCCAGAAATCCATGATTACAAAACATATAAAAAAGGGCCATTAAGCAACCAAAGCAGTGTAAGCAGAGCCAAGAGGGTCTTTGTCATCCATTTTCTTCCCCCATACATCAACGGGGTTTGGATTGACATCAAGAGGAGGACCCCAACCATCATCAGCATTTTTTCCTTCTCTTTATCTTTATCCTCGCGTCGAGGCAAGATTGCAAGCGTTAGACACCAAAAAAAATTGCCAAAATCTGGCCAACCAGAGCCAAAAGCAAGAGTGTCATCAAAGGCCCAACCGGAACCACCACCGCTGCTCCTCGAAGCATCGCCAAAGGGCCACCCTTGGCCATCCCGCGGCAGAGGAGAGTGGGTCTGTCGAGGAGGGCGAGAATCCCGCCGAAGAGGAGGCTGAGAGCGGGGACACGCAAAACCACTCCGCTACCGGCCCCAAGAAGGCGACCGGTCGTGGGAGGAGGTGGGCGAAGCGGGCACCCAAGCAATAGTACACGGGGCATTGCCCCAGTGGTCCAGAAGCACTTATAAGTGAGCAACCTCAAGTGCAACTTTGTTTGCTTGCATCTGAATCTGTAAGAGCACATTAGAACAAATAATAGCTTTAGCATATAATGAAACATTAATATCCATTTGAGAATGAGCAAATATGCAAGCATTTCTATCTTTCCATATATTAAAGAGGATTTCCACCCTAAAAGTGTGCCAAAGTTGGGTATACTTAGTAGGAAGTCTGGGCGAGTCTCCCAACAAAATCATATGCCAGGAGAAAGGCTCCAGCCTAAAGGGCCAAAAGAATTCATGAATCCAAGTCCAAAACTGCTAAGCTTTGGAGAAAAACTAGAAAAGATGCTTAAAAGTCTCAGCCTGCCCACAAAAAGGGCAACAAGGGTCCTGGACCCCCAAGAGAACAAGCTGAGAACTCACAAGCAAGCCTTGGAAAAGAATACACCAAGCAAAGTGGGCAAGTTTTGGCTCAACACTTGCAAACCAAGTGGCAGCATATCTTTTATGCTAGACATGAGCGTAGATTGAAGAAGCCACCTCTGGTTCAGACTTTGAAGCATAGGAAAATGTGGTGAAAGCCACCTGTAACCAAGCTTAGGCTTGTAATTCTTGAAAGAGGTGTCTAGGTACCACTTCCAGTCCTTCCACCAGAGCTTGGTCCCATGAATTCCAACCTTATGAAGCATCTCTGCAGAAATAGCATTCACCAAACAATCAAAAGTTGCACAGTCCTGGTTATGAAGCCTATACAGGGCACGAAATTCTTCCCACTACATGATACGCATAGTGGGTCTATGAAAAATTAGTTGCAGGGTTTGGATACCCTTTTTGTGGAATCTGAGTGCCTTAAGCCAAGGCGACTTAGCCAATGACTAACCATTGTTAGCAAAGAGAGGCGACCACCAAACATTTTGCTGGTTGAGTGAAAGCCCATCACGGAAACCAAAGCCAGCCTAGCGAAGCCAGGGCTTGACTGTCTCCCAGGCTCTCCAAATGCTTTTGGCCACAAAAGTCCCCACAATTTGGACTAGTTCCTCTATGACCATAAGGGTTTAAAAGCCAATCCCCTTCCAGGCGGGTCTATGAATAGGAAATTCTAACTGAATACAATCTCTAAGAAGAAATTTCTAGGCCTCATCACCAATAAGGGCGCAAATTATCCATTTGACACACAAGGCAGTCCCTTGTCGTTGAGTGGAGAGAAACCCAATCCCTCTAGAATCTCTAGGAAGGCAGCAGAATTCCTAGGCAACACGGTGAAACCCTCTGTGGGAATCAACAGAGGCCCAAAGAAAATCCTGGAGTAATTTTTCAAGCTTGTCGTAGGTAGCTTTTGACAGGGCCCAATAGGAAGAATAATAAACATGGGTAGCCGCAAGAACCTTGGAGCACACCTGGAATTTCCCCACCAAAGAGAAGGGCTTAGTAATCCAATAAGCAAGTTTTTGCTCAACCCTGGAAAGAACAACTTGCCATAACTCAGCCAAGGATGCCTGGAAAGCAAAGGGAATGCCCAAGAACCGAAAAAAAAATCCTAGCCCAATCCACTTCCAATTATACTATTGAAACCAAGGAGTGGGCAGAATAGACTGTCTGTAGCACAAAGTTTTGTGCCACTGAATGGCAGAGCCGAAAGTAAGAAAAAAAGTATTAATACAATTCAAGGCCGCTTTTATATTTTCTTCTTCCTCCAGGAGAGTGAGGAAAGAGTCATCAACAAAATGGCCATTAACCAGCTGAGCCTGAGAGTTAGGCAGCAAAATGCCCTTAACACGCTGTTGGGAAACTGTGTTGGCCAAAAGGTAGCCAAATCCTTCAGCAACAAGCACATACAGGGAGGGGGCAAATGAGCACCCTTGTCGAATGGAACGAAAGAGTCCAAAGGCAAAAGATTGACGACCATTAATAGTGATACAAGCAGAGGCATCCACAAAGAGAATTTGAATAGTCTAAATGAAATTAGGCCCAAAACCCAAAGCTTGCAACATAGCAAGATAAAAGGCCATTCAATGCGGTCATAGGCCTTGGAAAAAACAAATTTGACAAAAATAGCTTTCTGGTTTGAATGCCTGGCCCTTTCCATGCCTTCCCAAACAACAATAATATTATCCAGAATAAACTTGGATTTGATAAACCCTGTTTGCTTCGGGCGCACAATTTGAAATAAAAGATGGCGGATCTTCAGAGCTAAAGCCTTGGCGATGATTTTGTAGGAGACATTGAGAAGCGTGATAGGCCTCCAGTTGCAAATATCCTCAGGATCATCAGATTTAAGTATGAATTTTATATTGCCTTTGTTTATTAAGTTACCTAGAGATTTAGCATGAAAAGCCTCTAAGTAAACATGATACATATCTTGTCCAACACAGTCCTAAAGGGCCTTGTAAAACTCACAAGGGAAACCATCAATCCTAGGGGCTTTATCATCAGCCATGGAATAAACAGCTTCCTTAAGGTCATCAATTGTTAACAATTGATCGCAAAAATTTCTCTGGGCTGAGGAAAGCCTATTTGGCACAATAGCAAGGCAATCCTAGAGGGGTTGTTGTCGCACAGGCGTGGGTTCTTGTGTAGTGAAAACCTGCTCATAATGATGCACAAAGGCCTGGAGAATGTCAGGAAGCTCAGAGAGCACCTAAATGCCATTTTTTATTTTTTTAATGTCTAGGGATGAGTGTTTGGCACACAGTGCCAAAAGAAACTCTTTGGAGGCACGATCACCAATTTTTAGCCAATGTATTCGGGCTTCGATCTGCGCACCTCTAGCAACATAATTATTTGCAACTTGCTTTTTGTGCCTTAATTCTGCCACCCTGACTTGCAATGCTGGGGAAAAGGGGTTGGTCGCCAAAGCCTCAATAGTTGAGCGCAGGTCAGCGGTGGTAGCCTCATAAGACCACCGATGAAAGATAGCCAATTGTCACCCATAAACACGCAGAAATCTTGCCGTCCCATAAGTTCCTTGATGGTGTCATGATCTCAGCTCAATCTTTTTTCTCTTTTGACAGTTCTTCTCTCCCGGTTAAGCCGTTAGTGGATGTGACTTGTTAGACCACTTCCCCATTTCTTTTCGTATTGAATGGGAGACTCAACAGCCTCGCACATGTAAAACTCAATTCTTTTTTAACATGTCTTTGTTCTATCACAAGCCTACCCTGACCCACATTTGTAGAGTCTGGAATCTGGAGTGCAGGCCAGCTCATCATACAGGCTTGATTACTTGGTGGAATGATGCTATCATATCAATAACTATTAAGAAATTGTTCATGTTTTCTTTATTTAGTTAATTTAAGAAAGGAGATATAGTTAATAAAAAGGATATATAAATTATTCTTGTTTTATTAGTTCCTGCCAGGGTACTATAGGCACCACCCGTTCTTAACTAGTGATTAAACGTTTTATTTGCAGCCAATCAAAATTCATTATTATTTTTTTGATACATTATATTTAAATTTTTTAATGTAAAATGCAAGATTTTTAACTTTTCAAATTTCAAAAATTATTTTTCTTCAATTTTATTGGTTACAAAACTTTGAGTGATAAGAGAGGATTTACAGGGAGCATAAACTTTTGATCGCAACTTTTCAAGGTTTTTCTGCCACAATGACCATAATCAAAAAAATATTCAACTAATTTTTAGGAAAAAATTTAAACTCTTCAAAATTTATTTACTTGTTATATTTTTCATTCTATTAAATTCAAATATATAAAATAATCTAATAACAAATTCAAATAAATAATATATTTTTAATATATAATATTATTAATTTAACAACATATTATAATATTATAATATATATACAACATATATGTAACAAATATACCATCTAAAATATAATTTTAAATTATGTAATATATTGTCTTTTTAATAATTTAATATATTATATTCTTAAATATTTTTAATATATATTATATTAGATTATATATTAAATTAAATTAACATCTAATATATTAAATTAATCTTGTTAATTATATCTTTTAACTAATCGAAAACAAAACAAATATATTTTTTCTAATTTTTCTTTTTAATGTTAAAAGATCAAAAGGTTTATTTTTAATAATAAAAAATACAAAATATGGTTGATCTCAATTGCTATTAGATAAAAAAATTCAAGGAAATAATTCATCATTTCATTCCAAAGTATAAGAAAAGTTACAATGGCTCAACATTTTCGATTTATAAAATATATTAAATTTTATATTATTTCAATAATGAATAAATTTAATGGTAAAATGGAGCCGAATCAGGAGCCCGCGTTTTGCGAATGGAGAGCAGGGATAGAGCGCACCAGCGATGGCAGGGGTGAAATGGTGAACAAAGGACGGAGATGAGTAGAGGGCATGTACCATAGTGGGTGCATACAAACGGCGCATGGGTAGACAAATGCCATCCCGCTTACCAGAGTCGCGCAAGAGGAAGGATTGGTGTGAAGGGCTGGAATGATGGCAACAACTCTTGGCAGGGGAGCAGGCCATCTGGACCACCGTGGATTCGTCTGAGAGGCCGTCAAATAGATCAGAGGAACACCCATAAGACCAAGGATCAGGAATGTGAAATGTTGAAAAATGGAGCCTGGATGATAGGCGCAATGGCAGGCCTTGGTCCACCAAGTTGAAAAACTGGCCAATGTCGAAGTGTCTACGCAACAACAGGAACTTGGACAATACCGATAGGGCTAGGGAACAAAAGACGCAAGAAGGGAGGAGACAAATGTGGGACCGAGAGGATGGCAAGAATGATCACAGAAGTCTAAAGCCCCCCGGTAGACCTGATAACCCTGTTCCTCCACTACAAATTCCTATAGATCACCAGAGGATTAAATTCGAAGCAAACAAATTAAAACAATTAGGGATCTTCATTAAATGGGGGGGCGGAATTGGTGGATCAGGGGAAGTCGAAAACTGGTGTTTTGAGAAATGGGGCAATAGTGTTGAAATCGGTGCTTTGGCTAATGACTACCTCCTAATCATTTTTCGAACAGCAGAGGAGAAATGGAAAGCCCTTAACAGTGAACAGTATTACCTGAAGAGCGCTGGAATTCATCTGATTGATTGGTACCCTAATTTCAATCCATGGAGGCACACCATCCAGGAAGGTCCGATCTGGATCAGAATTTATGAAATGCCTTCCGAATTTTGGGAACTAGGGCTGCTAAAATTAATGGGGAGCCATCTGGGAACTGGTGAGATCAATAGATGAAGTCCTAATTGACAGAAGCAGGGGTGCATACATCAGAATGTGCTTGGGAGTGAATCTGCAACATAGTCTGCCTTCAGAAATAGAAATTCCCACTGCTGCAGGACCGTGTCGACTGAAGGTTGAAAGAGAAGATCATTTGTCCCTATGTCCCATGTGCAAATCCATAAGGCACGGGCATCTGGACTGCAATGGTATGGTTAAAGTGGACAAGACCAATAAATATTCTCAAAAGCTTTTCAGGTCGAGGGTAGAAGCAGTACCCATTAATCCAGAAAACCACGCCTAAGCCTGTTGAACAGCAGATGTATGATCCTATTGCGGAACTCTGGTCTCCCAGCGGGCGGACAGAGAGGGGATATGATCCAGGCTACAACCTCTCTCTGACAATAACGAAAATGAGCGGTGGAGAGACCGAGCCAACAGTAAAAGGGGTATGGGAGGTTGCCATGGACCCAACAGAAAAAGCCATATCAGATAAAGAAACAACTGGAACAATGTAGGAGAAGTACAAATCACAACAAGTTGGAGCAGTTATTTTGGAAGCAGCCGTAATAGAAGAAATGCAAGGGGCGGTGGATGATCAGGATGCTGGGCCAGACAAAGACCTGAACTCCCTCTGGGCAAAGACAATGGATTTGAATCAAAGAGTAGAGGATTGCAACAGGGCTGAATTCTATGGGATGTCCGCCGGTGAGGAAGATCACAATCCAGTTGAGACCTTTAAGGACCTGGAAGACAGTGATTCAGACCCGGAGGAGGAGGAAGGCCCTGGTCATGAGCAAGAAGGCCTTTTTGAGGAAAGGACCTTAGAGCAGACCCAATCGAAATTGAAACATCTGAATACCATGACCAAAAGGAAGAGGGGTCCTAAATCTAACAAATCCAAACTAGAAATGGCTGCCAGCACTAGAGGCCAAAGGAAACTAAGAAGCGGGAGGGAGATAGCCCCTCCTGCGGAGCCATGAAGGTTATCACATGGAATGCTAGGGGCCTAAACGCCCCTAGCAAATGGTGCATGGTCAGGCGCCAATTAGATCAAAGTAAGGCAGACATAATTATGCTACAGGAAACCAAATGGGAAGGTCAGGAGATAGGAAATAAAATGAGAAATTGGAAGCAATGGGAAGGAGTCTTTGTGGAGTCAGTTGGGGCTTCTGGAGGTTTAGGAGTGATGTGGAATCCCCTCTTCATTCAGTGTACGACTCTAATGGAAAAGCAAAATTGGTTGGCAGTCAGATGTAGGATTCTGAGCCAAAACAAGTTTATAATAGTTGTGAATGTTTATGGACCAACAGCTACTAATGCGAAAAGGGAGTTGTGGCTAGAGATCGGGGCATGGATACAGCTGCAGGCTGGTGCACAATTTGTTATTGGTGGAGACTTCAACGCAACTTTGGATAATACTGAAAAGTTGGGTGGTATTCAATCTTTGTCGAAGGTACAATCAAATTTCCAATCCTTTGTGGAGGTCAGGAGGTTAAGAGAGGTGCAAACGAAGAATGGGAAATATACATGGACGAATAGGAGGAAAGGATTTACTCACATTGCAGAAAAATTAGATAGATTCCTATTAGCTAGAGATTGGGGACCTTCGGCAGACACATTTGAAGCTAGCATTCTTCCTTTCACCGGCTCTGATCACTTCCCAGTCCAGTTGTACTTAAAGCCAGAGGTCCCTAAGGGCGGCATCCCTTTTAAATTTGAGCACATGTGGCTTAGGGATCCATCCCTGCATGAGCTAATGAAGACTTGGTGGAACGATGTGCAGGGGGGCAATCACACTTGTATGTTTTCTCTCAGACAAAAACTGGCACACATCAAGAATAAATTGAAGGATTGGAATAGGGAGCGGTTTGGTAACATTTTCTTAAGTAAAGCACGTGTTGAAGGTGAGCTATCCAAGCTGAATGAAAAAGTCATAGAGAAAGGAATGGATGGGGCAGACTTTGACTTGGAACTACAACTTAAGGCAGAGCTAAAAGAGATTTTGGCTAGGGAGGAGATCTTTTGGAGACAGAAGTCAAGGGAAGTGTGGCTGAAGGAAGGCGACAAGAATACCAAATTTTTCCATAGGACTGCGAACACTAACAAGACTTAGAGAAGCATACTGGAGGTAGTGAAGGAGGATGGGTCGACCACACAAAGCACAGAAGAAGTCAATCAAGCCGCAGTCCACTACTTTCAAACAATTCTCAATAGAGCAGTTGGGGACAATAGAAGGGTGAGGGAGCTCTTTCTGGACCGAATCCCAGCCTTGGTCAATGATGCAGACAACTTAATGCTATATGAGCCAATCAGTCTGGAAGAAGTGAAACGGGCCACATTCCAGTTGGGGGCTGACAAGGCCCCTGGACCAGATGGTTTCTCAGCCAGATTCTTTCAAGCCTTCTGGGATATCATTGGGTCAGATGTACATTTGGCGGTTGAGGAGTCAAGGAAAAAAGCAACGATGTTGGGGGCTTTTAATCACACTTTCATCGCACTCATCCCCAAGAAGAAAGACCCAAAGTGCTTCAAAGACTACAGGCCAATTTCCCTATGCAACACCATCTACAAAATCACAACTAAGATAATTGCCAACAGGCTTAAGAAAATCCTAAAGAAAATCATTTTAGAAGAGCAAAGCGGTTTTTCTCCTGGCAGATCTATCTTTGAAGGCATCATTGTTGCACATGAAACTATTCATCCGGCTAGAAAAGCAAGGGCTCCTAGCATGATCATTAAGCTCGACATCCTTAAGGCATATGATTTGGTGGACCGTCAATTTATGGTGGATGTTCTGAAGAAATTTGGATTCAAACAAGATTGGGTCGACTGGGTACAAGGCTGCATCAATTCACCCAAATTTTTAGTGATTGTGAATGGCTCCGCACATGGTTTCTTTGAGTCCTCTAATGGAATTAGACAGGGCGACCCCCTATCACCCTTCCTCTTTATCATCATGGTGGAAGCACTTGGCAGGAGCATCTCTCAGTTAAGGACGGAAGGCAGTTGGAAAGGCATCGAGGTCACCCCTGGTTTGGATAGGGTGACTCATCATCAATTTGCTGATGACACCATCCTATTTGGCGAGGCTTCCAGAACAGAAGCCAGGTGCATTAAGAATCTGTTGGATGAATACAGCTTGGCCTCTGGATAGAGTGTGAACTGGCGCAAGTCAGAAGTATTCTTTCTGAATGTACATCCGAGGCTTCAAGGGGACCTAGTTAGAATTCTTGGTTTGAAAAATGCCAACTTCCCTGGCAGGTTTTTATGAATGCCACTTTTCTCTGGAATCAATAAAGTCAGCTATTGGGAACCCTTATTAAATAGTTGCAGGAAGAGATTGGAAGGCTAGAAGGAGAAGTGGCTCTCCTCGGCTAGCAGAGTAATGATGCTCAAAGCAGTTCTCTCCGCCATTCTGATATATTCTATGTCTTGTTTGAAGCTTCCCGTGTCAGTAGAAGATAGGCTGATTCAAATCATGAGAAGATTTTTTTGGAGTGGCACTGGGGAATCTCAGAAATTTCCGCTCATGGCGTGGGGAAAGGTATGTAAACCGATTGGAGAAAAGGGGGCGGGTGTCAAGCAACTGCATCTAATGAATATGGCCATGGGTGCGAAGCTCGTCTGGAATTTGTATCAGAATGGGAACCAACAATGGGTCCAAATTTTGCGAAAGAAATATCTTGACTCAGATGAGGACATTCGAATCTTCACCGTCCAAGACCCGCCAAGGGGGTCAGCGATCTGGAACTTTATTCTGGATTGTAGATGCATCATTACTAAGCATATCACATGGCAATTAAATAATGGCAGGAGGGCTGCGTTCTGGGAGGACTCGTGGGAGGGACATCCTGCCCTGATGTCCCTCCCTCATCTGGCTGAGATCCGAAGGGAATCAAAGCGAGTATGGGGTAGGGAGGTGTGTAATTATGGGTCATTTTCAAGGGAACATGGGGTACTAAAGTGGCAGTGGAAGTCATTAGAAGTGCTAAACGCACCCCAAGCCCAAAAGGTGGTTTTGGCAGAGATTCTACAACATAGAACCTGGGCGGCTTCAGATGCAGTGGATCGGATTAGGTGGTGTGCTTCGCCAGTGGGGGAATATAGTGTCAAATTAGGATACAAGGTTGGGGAAGCAGTTGTCGAAGATAATCATTGGCCAAAAGATTTACTGTGGGGAAAGCACGTTCTGCCCAAGGCTGGTGTCTTCTCATGGCTGGCTATCCAAAAGAAAATTCTTATGCAAGATCGTTTGGCTAAAGCTGGCATCATTGGTCCAGTTAGATGTCCTTTGTGTAAACACCATGACGAAGACGCGAACCACCTCCTTTTGTCATGTCCTTATGCAAGGTATTGCTGGAACTTCCTTCAATCCAAATTAAATTTCTCTTCCCCTCGACCACAGGAGTTGGCAGATTGGTTTGTTAGCTGGCCAAGCAGTAGGAAGCAAGATTTCTTCGGTTGCATCTGGAAAATTGCTCCCTCAATCATCATCTGGGAAATCTGGAAAGAACGTAACCGAAGGATTTTTAAAGATCAGATGATTCCCAGAGAGCAGTTGGTTAAGAAGTTTAAAGTCTCCATAGTGGAAGTTGTGAATTCGGCAGTAAGATCGGTGAATGTAAAGCATAGCACCTTTTCTAACAGGGACAATGAATTGGTTAAAGAATTCAAGGGCTTATGATTCCAAAATTGGTAGGTGCTAAGCCAATGGCACAACCAGGCGATCCGCGAAGGGAGTTAAATGGTGTGCCCCGTGCTCAGGATGGGTGAAGATCAATTTTGATGGAGCGTCGAATGGGAACCCTGGGCGAGTGGTATTGGATGTGTGGCGCGGGATGTTGAGGGGAAGATCCTAGCAGAACGAGTGGAGTTTATTGGCGAAGCTACTAACAACATCGCTGAAATCAAAGCAGCACTGAAAGGACTGGAATTGGGTAAGGAATTAGGAGCGAGGAGAATTCATCTGGAAGGGGATTCACTGATCATTATGAATGCAATCAGACAAAACTCGGCCCCTAATTGAAAGATCAGCAGGTGGTTGGCTATCATCAAGACCTTCATTGAGGAGTTGGAGGATTTTCAGATAAGCCATATTTACAGGGAAGGGAATACATTGGCGGATGAGTTGTCAAAGCGTGCCATCTTTGGTATCGGTCATGGTTAAGGTTGTGTTGGCGGTGGAGAGCTAGTGTGTTGGAGATAAGCTGTGGAGGATTGTAGTTTGGTCAGCCATCATAAAGTAGTAAGGACTGGTAGTCTTTGTAGCTGGGGGAATGTCGTTATGGTGGAAGTGAAATGGTTTGCAGGCCATGGACAATTAGCTTGTAGTTTTGTATTTCCTTCGCATATGTACTATTTTATTTATTAATATAAATGGGTGTTGGCCCTACCCAACTTTTTACTTAGCAAAAAAATGAATAAATTTAATGGTATGAAAGATAAATTTATATTATGATTATTTTAATTAGATAGTGATAAAGTATCTTTCTATTTTAAAATTCGATACAAAGTTGTATTTTTTTTAATAATATATAAATAAAAATAAATCTAATGATATATTAGTTTGGTTATCATATTAGATAATCAATAAAAAACAATGGAGTGGATAGATAATAAATAAATTAGTATAGATATTTTAGATATTAAATATATATCAATTTGGAAGAATCTATATAATTTATGTCACACAATTAAGATAGATATTTCAATATAGATATATATCATATCTTTCAAATAAATGTATTTTAAGAAATATATGTTAGTCATGAACACTAATAATACTACTATAGATATCTTAAATAATCTATTTAGAAAATATTTAGATATATTAAACTTAAGAGTTATTTTATTTTATGGCATAACTATTTAATTTATTACATGCATACATAGACACATTTTAATTTTATCTAAGAATTATTTTCATCTATCTAAACTACTAAATAAATAAATAGTTTCATCAATACACAAATATGTAAGTTGGTAGATAAATAAAAGGCAAACACTATTTACATTTACTCAAGAATTAGTTTTATTTATTTTTTACAAATTTTTCAATGTTATATAGTAATAAAATAAATAATACAACATATACAAACAATTATAAAAATTTAATTTCATCTTAATGACGTCCTTATTATGTTTATTATTAAATATTAATTATTTAATGTGTATATGAGTAGAACTTTAAAAAAATGCATATTTATTATCTTTTTGTTTTAAACTTTTTAAATTCTTTATTATAAAGTAGCCTAAGTGTGTTAACAAAAGCTATTAAGGAGTGACACACACAATTAATAAAAACTAAAACACACCAAACATATAAAGATAATAAAAACTAAAACAACTAACATATATATTTCAAAAAAAATTACATCCCACAAAAGTCAAATATAAATAGTGTTAGTTAATAGATTATTCACTATTTGAAATTTTCAACTTTTTTCTATTGTTCAATCATATAAATTATCACTAACCAACACTGGGTAAATTATTTCTATATGGAATAATTTACCTCTGAATTTTATGAGGTACAACTCCCTCGTTTGATAAGAGAATAGAAATAATTTACCTCTGAATTTTATGAGGTACACAACTCCCTCGTTTGATAAGAGAATGCGTTCTTTTCTAAGTTTTAAAAAACTTTAACATGGGTATGTTTTTAACTAGAAAGCAAGAAAGGTCGAAATAATAGGAGCAACACAAATCAATAAAATGCTACCAATGAATCTTTTATTGAACAAAATGTAATTTGTAAGAAAACAATCAAAACATAGACTAATTGCATTCCACAAAGTATAAAATAATAAACTTATCAACCAAAAATAATTCTAAACTCGAGAAGATTAGATACTAGAAATGGTTCTCACATTCACACAAAAATGCAATAACCAACGAAACCAATCACAATGCATAAACTATAACATGGATTTCATTTCATTCGTTTATCCAAAATTGTAAGCTCACAAACATAGAACCTCCTCTTCCTATTTGAATTACTTTCTATCCATTTCCCTTTTTCAAAATTTTCTCATAAGAAGTTCTTTCGGTAACATTATAGTTTATATACATTTACAAGAGTAAATGCTTCTTGAAAGTAATTGAAAAGAAGAAGTTAAGAGCCCCTTAAACTTCTCGAGACCTTAAGTTATTTAGAAAAAAACCAATAAAAACACGAGGCAATATTAGGCTCGGGTGGTGCACTATCAACATTTCTTTCTTGTGATGATTGAGTAGATTGTGTGGCAATTTTGGCTTTGTATGTCTAAAAATATTTTATCACCAGAGGCATCTCGCTATGTTGAGGAATAATTACATTTTTAGTTCTCAATTTCCACAAAGTCTTCTTAGCTATTAGTTTATTTGAACTCGGACCGATTATTTCCTTGAGATCAGTGTCAATCTTCAACCAAATAGATTCTTCATGTTTGGTGGCAACAATTTCATTATCAATCTCTTTCTTCAATACCTTAATATCCTCACATATTTTCTTCATGTTTGTGACAACCTTTGTTCCCCTTACCAACATATCCTCAAGGTCCAATATTTTGTGACCTTCCCATAAAACTTGTAAACATGAATCTTATCAATCATTTCTTTTCCACTTTAGACAGAGAAAGGATCAAAATCTACTTCAATTTGGCCAATGGGTTGAGTAGAAAGGTCAACAAGATATCTTAAATAATTGGTTAAAGCATTAACCTATTGTTTTAACTAGCATTTTCTCTAGTTGTCTTTTTCTATCATTTCTACAAGCCTAGCAGTTGACACCTAAAAATTGTGGACATCTCAATCTCTTGTAGAGGGTCCTAGATTAATCCTAGTGATGCTGAAATCACTTGCAATCATTTGACTAGCCTCTTTTTGAGCGGAGAGATGAGCAACCTCAACATACATATTTCCCTTGGAGTGATCATTCAACAATCAGGATGTGGTTTTAGGTTTTTGACAAGTGGCATTCTTTGGATTAATTGGGACACAATATCCTTATTGGGTAGACTCAAGTCAACCACATTTTTTTTCTTGGTTAAATATTATTCTAACCACGAGACAAATGAAGGTGTGGGGACATTACTAGTTCTTGGAAAATAAAATTGAAATGACCTTTTGAGAGATGTATCAGATACCTCACAAGCATTTTCCAAATTCCTACTTCCAAAGGGATCCTCATCATCATCTCCACTACCTCCAGAGGTAGTCTACTGTATTATGGATGCAATTTTTTGAAGTGATGAAACCTCCTCTAACTAATCTATGATTTCTTTGTAGCTTCCTTAGCTTTCCGAGGGGTGGGATTTTTCATTTTAGCCTTATTTTTCACTACCCATTCCTTTATTCACCTAAGTACTATTTCCATCTTAGCCTCAATGGTTTATATTTCCTTAAAAATCCAATATACTGGTAGGATGGGTTGGATTTGTATGCGGTCTATGAAGATGTGATCAACTAGATAAGAGTCATCATCTTCGATACCCTGGATATCATAATTTAATCTCAAAGTTACAATCTACCTTAGTGACAACCTCATCCATCCTCTTCTCGTTACTTCACTTTCGTTTGCACAATCTACCCAATATTCTTCCAAATTCAGAATGTGAGCTTCAAATGAGAACTTATAATTATTTTTGAATGAATTTTTGAAAACTTTTCTCAAGGTTGTGGAAACCTTATTGAATTTCGACAGAGGTTTCAAAACCTCTAGAAAGTTCCAAAATTAAACTTCAATGCCTTCGATCTTTCCAAACTTTTATGAGAGCTCATGGTGGAACCAAAGTATCAAAATTTGTCGACTTTGCACTTGGCTACGAAAACTGTGTCGGGTCTTGATGATGGTTGTGAAACCATAGAAGCCAAAATAAAATAACTCACCATACCAAGGATGCAACAACCCTTTGGAGTTTAATGAGTTTTCTAAAACCTTTCGGCTTCTAACAAAGGTTTCAAAACCTTCAATAAGTTCCTAAATGCTTCTTTATTGTCTTCAATTTCTCCACTTTTGATTGAATGGGTCAACTTTCCCTACTTGTGTTGGCTTTAGACTAGGTTACGAAAACATTATCAAAACCTAATGAAGTTCTGAAAACCTCATTGAAAGCTAATGATATTATTATAACTTAAGTGATGACCAACACATCAGAAATAATATGAACCTTTAACAAGTTGTCGAGATAACACATGGTTAGTGAAACATTGTCAAAAATTGACAAGGTTCTAAGAACCTTATCGAAACCGAATGACCAATGATGAACTTCTCCAAATTTTAGCAAGGCTCAAAAGGATTTGATGAAAACTAAGGTAACAATTGGCTCTAATTGGGGACAAATACTATAAAGGATGCTAAAGAACCCATAACACAAGACTTATGACTTTCCATGGGTAATAGAGTCATTAGTTGTGAATTATAAGAAAACACATGATGAACAAAAAAAATAAAAGAATGAAGCAAACCAAAAGAGAACAAACCCAAAACACCTAACCTACTATTTATAAAGGGTGGAACATACATGCTCCTATTAGTGAATAGTTCCTCCTACTCAGCTCTCTTCCACTCTATTACGTAGTCCTAACCTACTATTTACAAAGGAATCAACATACATGCTCCTATTCCCTGAATAGTGCCTCCTACTCAGCTCTCTTCCACTCTATTGTGCAATCCTCTCTACTTTCATTGGCGCGGATTGTTCAATGTTTTTCATTTTATCTCCTACGCATGAGGCGCGGCCTCACTTCTCCGCCACACCTCCAATCCATGCAGCCCCCAAAAATTGTTAATTTAGATTTTAATGATACCCCCTTATGCGCCATCTCATTTCTCCTTTTGTGGTGTGACTTCTTCCTGATTCCTTCCCCTTTCTACCTTCAACGTAGCCCTCCTTACTACATGAATCAACCTTTTTACCCTGTCCTTCTTATTGCAATTTTAATTTTTTTTGCTCATGAAATCATGTATTATTCAAAAATCTTTCAAGATATGTCTATGTATTATTTTGAGGTCGATGCTTCTACCAACATCAATCAGCCAATATAAAGAAACTTTTAAAATCTTTAATGTTCTTCAAACACAATATCTGGAGACTCTGAAGATAAATGATTACATATGTTGTATTGTCAAAAATCACCTACTTTGCAATTTCCCGATATTGTTTATGGTATTACACGTCACCATCTAACAAATTTCAAGATTACTATTAAGTTGTTATAATATCAACACTGTTGCTAAAATGTAGCAAACACAACAAATAAAAACAAGACTATTCTTAAACATTTAGGCAAGACTTCGCTGCTCTACAACTCTTGTTTATAAAGAAATGGTTAATAATTAGGAGATCTAGATAATAAAATGGATATATAAATTGTTCATTCTTTTTATAGTTAAATTTTTTTCTTAATCATTCTTTTGCTTTAATTTATATATTTTTTTATTATATGTCTTTATAAATTAATTGTTCTCGTCTTTATCAATATGTGCTTTTTTAATCTAAATATATCCATATATTTATTTTCTATATGAATATTCATTTGCTTCTTTTTCTTTAATATAAGAAAAATTCTTAATAATTATGAAAAACCTTATTTTTTATTAATTTTTCCTATTAATACAATTTTTTATTCTTCTATCAACTTCTTTTCTTTCAATTTTGATATTTGTTAGCTCAGATATTCTTCTCCATTATTATTCTTTTGTTTGTATTTAGTATATTCTTTAAATCTTTAAGATATGTATGTATATATATATGCACATATATATAGGTACATATAGAAGTACATATATTCATATATATTAAATTATTTAATAGTTAATAAATATTAACTATTTAATTAATAAAAAACTATTTATCTATTAGCTATTTAATTTTTAATTACCTATTAGTTATTTAATATTTAAATAAGAATTTTATTAATTATAATTAATTAATGTATTTTTATTAAGCTATTTATTATTTAATTAGTTATCTAATAGTTAATATATTATATTGCTTTTTTTAATAAGTTTATGGTTAATAATTAAAAAAAATATTACATTTGGTATTTATATATATATATATATATTATTTATATATATATATATATATATATTATTTTTCTATGTATATACATTTATATTTTTTAATAAATACCAATAATTATTAAGAAATTGGTCATGATTTATTTAGTTAATTTAAGAAAGGACATATAGTTAATAAAAATAATATATAAATTATTCTTGCTTCATTTATAAAGAAATGGTTAATAATTAGGAGATCTGGTTAATAAAATGGATATATAAATTGTTCATCCTTTTTATACTTAGATTTTCTTCTTAATCATTCTTTTGCTTTAATTTATATTTTCTTTTTATTAAAAATATGATGTTTGGTTAATGAGGAATGTTCAACTAGGGCAGATTTAAGAACACACTTATGTCTGATGTCGGCATGTTATGCGCTCTAATTCTAGTGTTGATAGAGTGACTCGTTTCACCTATATAAGGAGTTCCACAAGAAAAAACTGTCTTGTAAACTCTTGAGTCTAGCAAGATGTCTCTAGAGTCTTTAAGAGGAGGGATACAAATTTTTATTGTGGAAAATGGTTTGAAACTACATTGAAGGCCTTTTTATGAATTTTGGAGAATTCGTGGGAGATGCCTTCAACAAAAGGTAAGGTGGCACCTGAGAGAAGCAAAGGTTGGGAGGATTTGGAGTTGGAGTTGGAGGAGAAACTCGATTTGGATTAGCTGAAGGCTCTAGATATTTGCTTGTTGTTATACCTATTCAACCTAAAGACATTACGAAGATGGTCCAACTCTTCATTTAAGTTTTCCTCATCACAAATTTGATAGGCTCTGATGGCTAGGGTTTTAAGGATCCCAAATTTTTGGCAAGGGTGGTGATGGGAAGAGGAATGGGGGTATAAATAAGTATGGGTAGCTTTATGGAAAACACGACAACTAAGGGAACCATCAGATTTTTTGATGAGCAGAACATCTAGGAAAGGCAATTGGTTGTCTGATTCAGGCTCCTTGTTGAAGGAGATGCAAGGCACTATGTTGTTAAGGTGAGCATGAAATTCATATAACTTATCCAGGTCATGAGACCAACAACCATTAATTTATAAAGAGATATAAATTGAAGCAAAAGAATGATTAAGAAGAAAATTTAACTATAAAAAGGATGAACAATTTATATATCCATTTTATTAACTAGATTTCCTAATTATTAACCATTTCTTCATAAATAGAGCAAGAATAATTTATTTATATATCCTTTTTATTAATTATACATCCTTTATTAAATTAACTAAATAAAAAAAGCAACATTTTTTTTGTGTAAGAGTTGTTATGAGAAAACAGTGAAGGCAGCGTTGGTAGGGTGCAGGAGCTTGGTGTAGGCCCGCGACCATTGAAGGTCGCGGTCTGCATGTTCTTTGTCTGCTATGCATACTTGGTTGGGAGGTGGATCGTTGTGTGGGGGTGTGTGTATTGCTCAGTGTGGACTCCTTCTTGCATGCGGTGTGTGGTTTTGACCATTCTCTGCCTTTTTATCTTCTGTTGTTCATCTTCCCAGGGTATTGGGTTATCTTTTCTCTGTCGTTGTTCTCTTTTGTTGTTCTTTTCTTTGATTTGGTTTTGATAGGTGGTATAAGGGTTTTCTCCATCTTTTTTCTATGATGGATTTTTTGGAGTTATGGACAGACACTGAGAGGGGGGGTGAATCAGTGTCTAAAATTTTTCAACTTCGACCAAGATTTTTAATTTTGATTTCCTTTTCTTTCAACAACAGAGAAGAGTAATCACTTTTGAAAGCACAAAGACATGACAACATTAACTCAGTCTATTAGACAACTTATGAAAATATGATTTGAGTGAGATATCTTGCATTTGCCAAAACAATTTTGGCTGACATTGATTAGCAATCAAAGCATGATGACAGTGCAAGTGCAACTCATAAGACTTGTGCAAATGATGATCAACATTATTGACTCACTTCTTAAACAATTGATATGAATGCAGCTTTTAAGACAAGAAAGGTATTGAGACAACAAATACCTTTAGCAAATTATAACTATTCTTGAGCAATGAATCAAATGAGAACTTTTAAGCTTCCTTTTGAATTAGACTCTTCAACAATGACTTGTGCAAGATATTTGAACTAAATATGTGCAGATATGAAGGAACTATCATTCAACAATGTTCAGATTGATAAAAATTATCACAATCAAGAAACAATATTACACCAAAACAAAGAGACCATAAGACAAAGGATTTACCGAGTGGAAAACCCTCCTGGGGTAGAAAAACCACTCCTAAACTGCCTTACAGGCTTAATCTTCAAAAACCATTGTTAACAATGCCTTATAGGCTAATTTCTGAGCACCAACTCAAGGAGCACCAACCCCTCATTTTGAAACACCAATTTCAAAGAGAACCAACCCCTCAAATTATTTTTAGAACAATAATAATATCAGAGGATCTCTCTGTTTTCAGTTAAGCACATGTTTCTCTATTTTCTCGTCTACAAAATTACAACCAGCAGCTCTTTCAGTATTCACAACACTGCGTTTTATACATCTTTTCCAGTGTGTAGTCTTCAAAGAGATTCAAGGTCAAAGGAGAGCTGAAACCTCCTTTCTATTTTCAGGAAAAAGGATGCCAGTAAAATAAATGTTTGCAGCAATAACGCCTGTCCAGTAGGCTGTCAATAAACTGTCAATCAAAGTTCCTTTTTGAAACTGCAAATGCCTTTCACAAAAACTAGATGCTTCATTAAAACAAAATACTCATTTGAAACTATTTTCAAAATACCCATATGCAGAGTCCATCAATTTGTAACGAATGTAATGTGTCAGTAATGAAACTGGCAAATCTTTCACAAGAATCTAAAACACTTGCAAATTTTAGAATATGAAGCTGAATAATGATAATCTGTAGATGATGGTAAAAATCAAGAGTAACGCCTGTCTAGAAAGCTTTAATTTCTGCGTTGAATCAGGAGATTTCAAATTGTAACTGATAGATTTTCATCAAAACCACGACTGCTTCCCAATTCTCAGAGAATATTTTGCCATGTAACCGATCTGAGATTCGATGCCAACCAATGATGTCGACCTGCAACTATATTTAGAAATTTCCATGTTGGCCACAGTGACAAAGTTTGTTAATCGTTTACCGAGACATCCAGATAGTCCTGCCGAAGGCAATTAAATCTCCAGTCATTCCCCTTAGTTATCGCTTTCGCCATGACCCATCAGAGTTGGGGAGAAGTCATAACAAATATCCTATGTTATGCCGAGAGCCATGTAACGTTCTTCTGGTTGATGAGACAAAATAGTTCTCTTACCGAAATGTAACCTTCATTCTCATGAGAGTCGCTGTGACAAATTGTTATCGGGGAGACGTTTTGTAGATTTCATTATGTTTCACCAAAAGACTTTATCGATTATGAGTCACTATGACAAAAACACACTCTCGCCGAGATGTATCCTTCATCCACCTTCGCTAAGACAATGCATAGTTGGGGAAACACTATATAGATTTCTCTATGTTTCACCAATACTTCCATCCATCTCATGTATCGTTGTGACTAGACAAAATCAGTGAGACATCTTGTAGACAAGTCTTTGTTTGCCGAGAGCCCCTGTGAACAAACTTGTCGCCGTAACATATCGCTCTCGGGGAGACCTCATATAGATAATACTTCGTTATACCGAAAGTCACCCACCGTCTTGTGTGTCGCTGAGATAGGTCAGATCCTATGCCGACAAAGTCCTTTTGTGTTCCATCGGCAAGACCGGAGATCACTCATCGAGACCTCACGCCGAAAACCCTAACTCTTACCGAGATGTATACCTTTATGTTGATGGTCGGTATAAGAATTCAAACTTGCCAAGACCTTTCTTCATTGCACATGAGTCATACCGAAATGTTCCTTTTGTTTTATGCATCACCGAGACATATCAATGCCAGGGAGACCTCTCAGAGAGCACATTATGTCATACAAAAAATCTTTATCCACTCTGAGTCACTGAGACAATACCAACCTCTCGCCGAAAGCCCCTCATAAGACTTAGTCGGCAAGACCTGACGGGTTCGCTATGACATTATATCGATACCCCAACTCATGCCGATGTGTTCCCATTCAACCTCCAGTCAGTGAGACATAACAATCTCGCTATGACCTCATACTGACGATATAACTCCTACCGATAGGGATAACCCTCTATCACCGAAACCATGGAGAAGTCCTGCTAGAAGCTACTTGTATGTAAAATTCAATCGACATGACATTAGAAACGTCTTTCCAATAGGCAACACAGACGTTTATCAGAAAAATGGATCGAGGAGACCCTGGCATTCTCACGCCGATATGTTCTTTCTTGTGTCGGTCGGTGAGACACAAAGTGCTCGATGAAACAACATGCCAAAGACCAAACTCCTGCCGAAATGTGTATCCTTTTCATTTAAAAAGATGAACCTTCACCTTGAATAAAACCACAAAAAGCCAAGACAATTAAACCATATATACAAAACTATACCAAGATAGAGCATGAGAAACCAAACTGAAACTGATCATCAAAGAGAACCATCTGAAAATGATTTTGTCATCAAGGACAAACCATATGATCACAACTGAGAACCAACAGGATTTAGGTGAAGTGTTTGGGTACAAACCCTCTTTGGATTTATGTGCCTCTTTAGGAACAAAGTTGTCTTCTCATATATTGAGGGCTATTGAGATCAATCCATTGTATAATGATTCGATGGTTGGAGGGTTTTCTCTATCTGAAGGCCCTCGAATCCAAAAAATCAATGGTTGCCTAGAAAGAAGCAAAAAAAGGCCGATTTTGGTGGTTCAACCAAAATCGATTGCAGAGGATATTGAGTATTACTTGAAGCATGCTTTGCTCTGCAAATTCTTGAGAATGAGGGTTTCAATCCAATTTTTGGAGTTGTGGGCTCACCATACCTGGTCCTCGAAGGGTGAGATGGAAATAATGTTGTTGGAAAACAGTTACTTCATAGTGAATTTTAATTGCATGGCAGATCGCAATAGAATTTTTGAAGGTGGGCCTTATTTCCACAATTAGATTGGTTTATTTATTAAACCTTGGCATGCGGGTTTTGATCCTTTGAAGGAGCTCCTAAATCAAGTTCTGGTATGGGTGCATCTCCCTAGATTTCTAGTTGAATGTTGGTGCAATGACATCTTGCATAGGGTTGCTTCGTTGCTAGGGAAACCAGTGGGTTTTTCTCAACAAACTCAAGATAGAAAGGTATTGACATTTGCTCGTATTTGTGTTGAGATGGATTTAAATAGACCTCTTCCAGATTCTTTCAAAATTCGTGCAAGTTCATATTCTTAGGTGTAACAACTAGATTATGAGATATTGCCCTCTCGTTGTCATCTACGTCATGAATATGGCTATCTACAGAGAAGATGCCCGAAGTCTAAATATTTTGAGTCGCTGACTACTCAGCCTCCCCACAACCCTCCTAAGGTTAACAAAGGCAAGGATCATATTCCTAGTGTGGCTACTGATGTGGAGAGTTTTATGCATGTTAAGGCTCGTAATAGGAATCAAGGTCAAAAGAGGACTCTTAAGAAGCGCCAGGATTGTGATACCTTTAATAGATTTAAGGTTTTGGATGATCTCAATCAGCAGGAGGTGAATCCGGGTATGATGATTATGGATCAAGGTGTTTTGGAAGTAGTTCAGGAGGGGATTATTCCAGTTTACAACCAAACTTCTCGAGAATTCGGTGCTTTGCAAATGGAAATGAATCTTAGTTTGGCGATTCATGAGGGGTTTGAGACTCTTGCAGATGCAAAAATGGGGGAGGGAGATATCTCTTCTCCATTGGTGAAATTGGGATCTAATTCAGTAAAAGGAAACAAGGCCTCTTCTTCATTGGGACTTCTTTAGAAAATACCAAAAGAAAGGGGTTATTGAGAAGTCTTCCAAAGCTGGGAGAAAGAAGGATTTAGAAAAAATAAAGATGATGGGGGAGACTTTGGTGGAGTCTAGATCTATTAAGACCCTAGATTCCCATTTTTCTAACCCTTCAAAATGATCATCCTCTCTTGGAATGTAAGGGGATTGAACAACGACCCTCGACAAAAAGTTGTTCGTGAATTGGTGAGAATTCATTCTCTTTATGTTCTTTTTTTTACATGAGACTAATTTATCTATTGAAAGTATGGTTGGTTTGTTGCCAAAGTTGTGGGGGCGAGGTGACTGCCAGTGTATTGGGGCTCATGGTAGTGCAGGGGGTTTGGCTTGCTTATGGAACCCATTGAAGATTCATCCTCTTTGGTGGATGTCCTCCAAGTCTTCCATCTCCTTGGTTGCTTCAAGTTTGGAGTCAGGGGAAACTATTCTACTTTCAAACATTTATGCACCTACTGATTTTTCCTAGTAAGCAGTTATTGTGGTTTCATATCAATTTCATTTGGAGCCTGGCTCCTTTTTCCCTTGGATTATTGCAAGTGATTTCAATACCATTATTGAGTTGGATTTGAAGAAGGGTGGTATTGCGAGTTTGGAGCCTTTTTCCTTCCTTCTCTGTGATAACATATTTGCCTTGAATCTGGTTGACATTAAGCCCTGCAATTGTTAGTCTACTTGGAACAATAGGAGAATGGGATAGAATTGTATTGCTGAGAAACTTATCTATTTTTTGGTTTCTTGATCCTAGATTGGTGGATTGTGGTCTACTTGCTTAGAAATTTTGGACTGGAGGGGCTTAGATCACTGGCCTATCAAGTTATCGGCTTCTTCGACTCGTGTTTCTCGGCCCCCAACTTTCAAGTTCTAGCTTATGTGGTTAAGAGATTTTTTTTTGCAGGTGCATATGGTTGAATGGTGGCAAATGGGAAGACTTGCTCATGGAATTGATCTGTATTATTTTTCTAAACTGCTGCAATATGTGAAATATTAGCTCAAATGGTGGAACGGGCGATGTTTTGGAAATATTTTTCATGCTAAGGTTGTTGCTCAAGCTGACTTGGATGTCATCACTCTGGAGATAAGGGAGTTTGATCTTTTAGAGTATTTACTCAGAGAGGAGGCAAGGGCTTTGAAAGCTTTGGAGGAGTGTCAGCTGCATGAGGAAATTTATTGGAAACAAAAGGCTCGCATTGAGTGGTTACAGGAGGGGGATAAAAACACTGCTTTCTTCTTCAATTTGGTGAAAGCCAGGAGACATGGTAATTCTATGCTTTTTCTTGTGAATGTCAGGGGTGAGCATTTATCTTCTTGGCAGGATATGTTTAGAGAAGCTTCACAGTTCTTTGCTTCTTTATTTAGAGAGGATTCTCAAGATGGTTTGGCGAAAGAAAACCATGTTTTTTCTTGTATCCTGTTAGAATTGTAAAATTTTGAAAATTTTCATGGCTGCATATACTCATTAGTTCCCAAAAATGCCAATACCATAAGCATAAGAATATGCTTTGCATAACATTTTTCCCATGCTTTAGTTTGTTTTAGTCATTTGGTCCCATAGAATTCACCTGTCCCTAAGCATTTGGATGTGTAAACCATATCAGCATAACATGATGCAGGTCTCACTGATCCATAAAGCATTTTATACTAACATATGTCTTTTTGCAGTCTATAGACAAGAGATCAGGATTGTCTTACCGATAAAGTTTCATTTGGTAATACACATTGGGTAGACACAGTTTGTTGTCTCAGTGACCAAAGGATTCTATAAGCAAGAAAGTGGTCATCGGTATAATTCATAGCGGGCACATGTGTGTCTTACTGATGAAGCACAAAAGAGGTATGTCTTCCAGACTTAAGCCATCGGTGTGATGTCCCAGAGCATTCATTTGGTCTCACCGATAAAGCAAGAGTGGATTCCATCGTTGTCATCAGGATGAAGTCGGGGAGTCTTGCCGACCCCCTATGTCACATCGACGGGATTACATTGGTAATGACTTAGCAATATGTTCGGAGGGAATATTCATCGGCGAGACAGACTTCATCAGTGAGAGCTAGGAGAGTCATACCGAGTGTTGCTTCATCGGCAAGAAAATTGATAAGTCTCGGCGATCAAAATTGTCGAAGGAAAATTCTCGGCAAGATACAAGTAGTCGAAGGAAAGTCCCACCGACCCCCAAAGTCATAGTGATAAGTTATCATTGGCGAGAATCATAGTGATACACTTAAGACCGAAGGGATAGTCGGGGAGACTCAAGACGTTGGTGTGACTACATGAAACCATAGCGACATATGATCTATTAATTGTCAGGAAGACTCGAAGTGTCAGTGGGACTACAGGACATCAAAGCGATATATAGTTTGTGGTAGTCGGAGAGACTCAAGGCATCGACGAAACTACAAGACATCTCAGTGGGTGTTTAGAGAAATTTGGTAAAAGCCCAAATGAAATGATCACCCAGATTTGAATACGAATGGACGCGACCTTTCATATGGCCGATGTATAAATACTCATTTTTGACGGGAGAGACAAAGATCAAATAAAAATATAGTAGATCACATAATGTTTACAATTTTTTAGACTATGATGCATGTTTGAAACAATGGAGATTTTAATTGAATTCATTTGATGTGGTGACACTTTTCTGGTATCAATTGCTTGTTGTGTTAATTGAAAGTATTGTTGAAGTTGTCTCCAAGGTTGATGTTTTCTAATTGTTTAAATTGATATATCAAGGATATTTTTTAGTTTATCAGTGCACATTTTTTGTATCTATATGATTGGATTAATTGGTTCTTTCAAGGAAAGATTAAGTCCTTTTAGTCAATCATAGTAATTAGGAAATCTCATTTGGATCATTAAGAAGAACTCAATAGTCACATCCTTGCATGTTTATACCAGTTATAAACTTAAAATTGTATGCCAAACAATTTGAGTATCTGCCAGAAAGAAGTTATTCATTTCATATTTTCATTTGACTCTGTACACCCAATAAGGCACTAGTCTCTACTATTTCATCATTTAATTTCATTCATTTTTACATATGAACACATTAGATTCTAGCCTTGATATTGCTTATACAATTTGCACTAGAATAAAACTCATTTATCCACTCTCATTTGCCAGTGTGGGTAAATTGCTTTAGGAAATGAACAAAGGTCAAGTCTGCTTTATTCAAATAGGTATACCCACCTAGGTCTAGCAGCACCGAAAGAAAAGAAGGTTCAAATCATTTGGCCTTGTTTGTTACCCTGAAATGTTGTGAGAGCTTGGCAACCTCTTGTGGTTCAAACCTGCATTTTTGAGAGCTAACAAATTGGTGACTCTGCTAGGAAAAAATTATTGCAGGATATCCGGTTGAAGATCATCATATAGAGTCATTGAAGAAAGATTCATAATTTGAGAAGTTTTAGAAAAAGTGATTATGTTGGGGATAAAATCAAGATATTTCATCTTTTCTCACTTTTAACAAAGTGAGTGGCGACTCTGACAAGAACATTGCATCTATTCAACATGAATGGTAGAAGATCCCAATATAAGGGAGGTCCTACTGGAGGTCCTACTGGTAACAATAAGTGGACACATAAGGATGATAAGGGTAAGAAGGTAGCTGATGACATGTGCATAACGAATAAAGACAAAGCATCAAGACCACATTGTGAGACATATGACCGTTATGATACATGGAGAGATAATTCAAGTGCAAAACCTTGTACCCATGAAGAACAAAGAAATCCTTTTTATAATCCTCATAAACAAGTGGAATTTGAGGCTAAACTTGAAGCTGAAAGAGTCACGTATCAACAAGAAAATGATCAAAGAATGGAGGGTAACCAAAATGAGCCTATTGGTCATGTAATTCCCCAAGAAAATTTTGAGTTCTTGACTGGAAAGGAACTAGATGTATAGTTGGAGTTTCAGAGACAAGAAGTAGAAAGAGCACAAGTAGAACTGGAACAACAGAGGCTCTTAAAAATGAAGGAACTCCAAGACTTGAAATTGTAGGAAGCCCAAATTAAGGCTCAGGCAACTAATCTTCCAAAATATAAACCGCCTCATAAGCAAGGAAACAATTATGCAGGGCCTTCATATCAACCAAACATTCCTCAAAATTAGATGGGAAATCAATACAAACAACCAAACTATCCACCGTATACTGCATCACAACATACAAATGCACAACCACCTCATGGTCAACAATATGTGCCATATCTTCATACACAATACAACAATCCAATGTACCAGTATCAACACGTGCATAACCCTCCCCCTCAGCAATACATGACAATGATTAGATAATTTGATTTGATAGGGTTTCAATTATACCCTTACCCTATGGATAGCAGTTGGAGAAGTCTTGTTCCTAAGTTTACAAGGAGTAGTGCAATTACTGCTGAAGATCATTTAAGGAATTTTAATGCTTTTATTCAGGACTTGGATATAGCATATGAAGATTTACATATGAGGTTATTCATGATGTCACTCACTGAAGAAGCTAGGGATTGGTTCAATAGCCTACCAACAGCCTCTGTTGATTCTATCCAAGAATTTCATGATCAATTTCTTGAACAGTATGGAAATCTGTGTGCACTAGATGTCGCTTTACATGAATTAGTATGGATTCAAAAAAATAGAATGAGTCAATTTATGATTTTAACTGGAGATTCAACAAATTGCAGAATAAGATACCACCTGGGTCAAAGTTGCCAGACTCTGCAACATTGAGTATTTATTTGAATGCATTTGATCCAAAAATAGGGTATGAACTAAGAAACAGGTTTCCAAGAGATTTAGCTGAAACCCAAAAGATAGCACTAACCATTGAAAACAATAGGAAAGTTGTTGGGATTATTAGTAAAAGAGATAATCCTAGGGTTCCTCATCAAGTCAATAATTATCAATACAAACAGGAGAACACATACAAAAGTGAGAGGCCTAGGTTACATGACATGCCTTACAATACAAATTGGAAGGATGGAAAACCTGTAATGGATAGACCCAGGAACAAATAAACACCTGATCCATTAAGGAGGAAGGGGGCGTATATGGTCAATAATAATCTCTGGTGTGAAGGTTGTGATGGGCCACATTCCCCAGATCACTGTGTTGTAGCCCAAGAAATGCAGGAAGAAGGAATGTTAGCGGGTGACAGTGGAGAGGATCACACAGTGTACTTGACCTCAAATACCTTTCACCCTATTGAGGAGGAGTATTCATCTTCAGAAAATGAATGTTGTGAGTACGATGTTTCAAATAAAAGGTGCAATATCCACATGGCTGAACAACAAGTTTTTTTCTGATTCTGAAGAAAATCTTGTAGAACAACACTCTGCTAGGGTGCCTACTCAATGCAATATAAGGAGACCCACTGATGAGGAAATAAAGAGGTTAACCATTGTTGCAGTTGAACAAGCAAAGAGCAAGTATTGGTTAAGAAATAGGATAGTGAATGAAAAAGAAGGTGTTCCCAGGGGAATATTTATGAAAGACAGAGAAGTAACACCAGGAGTTTTGAAGAAAACAAAAAATAAACATCATGATAAGAATGAACAAAATTTGGTCCAAAAGGAGGAGGATAAAGAGTTACACAAAGAGAAGCAGAAAACTGATCAATTGAATAAAAGGGAAAAGGAGGAAAGCAAAGGAGGAACATTGGAGCAAAAGAAAGTGATTAAGGCGGAAGGTTCTTCTTTTGACTTCTCTCAGGCTTTATCACAGGTAAAAATGTTTGTCCCACTGCTCGAGATGATGAGAATTAAGGAGTATAGGGATAGTGCAATTCAATTGATATCAAATGGAAACGAGAAAAGTACGAGTTCTAAAAATAGATGGCCACTAAAACGATTAACAAGCAAGAGAAAGTGATTGTCCCTAAAGTGTGTCTAAATGATGTATTGGTAAATTCCCCACAAGTTGAACCCTTTTTCACCACACTGCTTATAAACAACAAACTGTTGAGGAACTGCATGATAGAATCTGGCGCTGCTATCAATATCATGCCAGTTGGGGTTGTGAAACAACTTGGTATGTGGGTGGATATTAATGGAGGGAAGTGTTATGCAATGGATAGTAGGCCTGTTTCGGTAGTAGGTGTTATGAAAGATGTTGAAATTAAATGAGCCGCTTATCCTCAGGTGGCCTATAATATAGATATAACTGTAATCGATACCCCTCCTCAATTCGGAATGCTTCTATCAAGACAATGGACAACAACAGGTTGGGGGAAATGTCCAATTTGATTTGTCTTATGCAACAATTCTAGTGAATGGATAGGAAGTTAAGCTGTACAAGGAGCCAAGGATGAACCCAATTGTAGATTGTGTACCTCAAGATCAAGTCAATTGCTTTTGTGATATGGATCTTGAAAGTTTTAAGATAGAACCAGCCTAGCCAGAGTTAGTCAATGGTGATCCAATTGATAAACATGTTGCAAAAAACTGTGATGGTGTGTGGAAAATGTACTTTGATGGAGCATGTAGCCAAGAAGGCAATGGAGAGGAATAGTGTTTGTTTCACCTGAAGGAGTCACATTTAAATATTCATTTTTTATGGCATTTGAATGCACGAACAATATAGCAGTGTATGAAGCTTTACTAATAGGATTGAATATGGCTGTAAAACATAAGATCAAGTTGTTAGCTGTTCTAGGGGATTCTGAGCTAGTTGTTTCTCAAGTTAAATCAAAATATGCAGCAAAACACAAGAGGCTGAAGCAATACAGGAATGTTGTATGGGACACAATTGAGTTGTTTGATGCTTTCTCCATTGAATGGATTGAGAGGTTGAAAAACATAATGGCAGACTTTTTAGCCAATGTAGCATTGAGAAGAGATGATATCACACTGGTTGGAGTGTCTCAAATTGAGTTCAAAACAAGACTCGTTGTGCCTGACAATATATACAGTTGGCAGGTTTTTAATGATGATGCTGACCTCTTGAAATTTCTTCACTTTATAGATCAATATGAAGCTCAAGAAGTTGATTTCAATGCCTTTGTTGAAGAATAGATGGAAAGCAGACAGTATTTGGGAAAGAGGTCTTACAGCTTAAAACTAATAAGCTTCCCAAAGGGCTAGTAGCATTGGAAAGGGTATATGATGGAAATGAGTGGTCCTTCATGAAACAAATACCAGTCAAGAGAGAGGATATTGAAGAAGTCAATTTAGGGACTGAACTAGCACCAAAAAAGGTATACATTGGAAAGAAAATAAGCCCGACAATTTGAAGAATGTTGATTGCACTATTGAGAAAATATAAACATGTGTTTGCATGGTCTTATGAAGATCTCAAAGAATATAGGGAAGATTTGTTTCAACATGAAATCCCATTGAAGCCAGATGTAAAGCCATTTAGGCAAAGACAAAGACCTATCAACCCAACATTGGAACCAAAAATGCAGGAGGAATTGGTAAAGCTTAGAGATGGGGGTATTATTAAACCAATCAGGCATTCAACATGGGTTTCAAACTTGGTTCCTGCGAGGAAGAACGGGGATATCAGATTAGTGTGGACTTCAGAAATCTAAACGTGGCATCTCTCAAGGATAATTATCCTCTACCTAATATGGAGGTTGTACTACATAAAGTAACAGGGTGTGAGTTGTTATCTATGATGGATGGGTTCTCTGGTTACAACCAGGTCAAAGTCAAAGAATCTGAGCAGTACAAGACAACTTTTACAACCCCATGGGGAACATTTGTTTATGCGAGAATGCCATTCGGTCTCACAAATGCAGGTGCAACCTTTCAAAGAGCTATGGACGTAGCATTTGCAGACTTGATTAATGTTATCATGGTGGTATATCAAGATGACCTTACTACTTATTCAAAAAGGGCTAAAGATCATGTAGAACATCTGGAAAAGGTATTTATTAAAGTTTTAGAATATGGTATTAGTCTGAACCCTAAAAAATGTCATTTTGCAGTCACAGAAGGTAAACTCTTGGGACATATTGTGTCAAAGGAGGGGATTAGAATAGATCCTGAGAGGGTTGAGGCCATAGATAGAGTTCCTATTCCTAAAACTGTCAAGGCCATCTAGTCATTTTTTGGACAGATCAATTTTGTTAGGAGATTTGTGTCTAATTTTGTTGAAATTGTTAAGCCCATATCAAAGATGTTGAGGAAGGGACAAAAGGTAGATTGGACTGCAGAAGCATTAGAAGCTTTTATATCAATAAAAATGGCCATCAAGGAAGCCCCTGTCCTTAAGTCTCTAGATTTTTCAAAACCCTTTCAAATATTTTCATTTGCTTCGTTGCATACTATAGTTGCTGTCATGTTACAGAAGAATGAGGAAGGTCATGAGCAGCTTGTGTCCTTTTTCAGCAAGTCATTGCAGGGGTCAGAATTGAAATATGATATAATGGAGAAACAAGCGTTTGCATTGGTGAAAGCCATAAAAGCTTTTAGACCATATCTTGTTGGAGCCAAAGTGATAGCTTATGTCCCTCATGCAGCTATTAAAGATATTTTGACACAGTCAGAGGTAACTGGAAAGAGATGCAGGTGGATTAATAAAATTCAAGAATTTGATATGGAAATACAAATCACCAAATTAGTAAGAGGTCAAGGTTTGGCCAAGTTAATGGCAGAAACAAATATTGAAGCAAATCAAATTTGTAATGTAGAAGATGAAGGAAATACAATTGCAAGTATTGAGCATACTCCTTGGTATACATACATCATGTATTACCTTAGATACATGAAGTGTCCTGAAGGATTAAGTGATAATCAAAGAAGAACCTTGAAGCTGCAAGCATCCAAATATGTGTTCATCGAAGGTGATTTGTTTTGAAAAAATAGGGACGGGATGTTGTTGCTATGTCTAGATGAGTCATAGGCCAAGCACGTTATAAGAGAAATGCATGAAGGGGTCTGTGGAGGCCATTATTCTGCAAGGACAACTGCACACAAGATTCTCATTATTACTGGCCAAAATTCTTTAATGATTCTTTTTCATACATAAGAAGATGTGAAGCATGTCAGAAGTTCTATGGGAAAATGAGGTATCAGGGAGCTTTACCACTCAGACCTTTGCAGGTTGAAGCCCCTTTTCATCAGTGGGGAATTGATTTTATTGGGGAGATACAAGAGAAATCAAGTGGAGGACATAAGTGGATCCTAGTAGCTACTGATTGCTTCACCAAATGGGTAGAGGCAGTCCCAACCAAGCAAGCAACAAGTAAAGTTGTGATCAATTTTTTAATGGATAACATTCTTACCAAATTTGGTACACCATTAAGATTGATTACAGATAATGGGATGTGTTTCAGATCTGATGAGTTTAAAGATTTTTGCAATATATATGGTATTACTATGTCTTATGCAACTCCTTACCATCCGCAAGCTAATGGTCAAGCAGAGTCCAGCAACAAAAGTCTTCTGAAGATCATAAGGAGGATGCTAGGTGGGAACAAAAAGGCTTGGGATTCAAAATTGAGGTTCGCTATGTGGGCTGATAGGATAACTGTGAAAAAGGCAATTGGAAAATCCCCATTTGAATTGGTATATGGAACACAAGCTAGGATTCCTTTACAAAATTTGTTACCAATTTACAAATTTATCCTTCAAGAAGATATAGATATTCTATAACCAATGGAGGAAAGAATGGAACAACTGGCAGAGCTTGATGAAGTAAGAAGAGTAGCTTAAAACTAGAATGTGAATTTGTAGGCACAAATGAAGTATTTATTTGATAAAAGGGAAAAAGATAGAAAATTTGAAGAAAATGATTTGGTGTTAATGTGGAATGCAAGATGTCAAGAGAAGGGAAAACATGGGAAATTTGAAGCTTTGTGGTTGGGACCCTTTGTTGTTGTTGGCAAGAAAGGTGAAGATTCATATTATTTGCAAAACATGACTAGTGAAGAACAGGGATTGCCTGTACATGGGAAATTTTTGAAGCATTTATTTTCTTAAAAAGGGAATACAAAGGATTAAGGGTTGCCAGTGCATGGACAACTCTTGATAATCCTCTCAAAAACTTATTTTCCATGCACAGTAGTCTAGGAAATAAAAGGAACAGGAATTGCCAGTACATGGACAATCCTGAAATTTCTTTATTTAAAATAAAACTTTCCATGTACAGTAGTATAGGGTCATGTTCATCTCCATTTTCATTCATTCCATCTTGTTCACTGGTCCATAACCTTGAAAGTCTGGTATGCTCATCCAGATATCTGGATCCTTGCAATGATCTCACAATCATTCAACCCCAGACGGAGCCACTGTTAGAACTGTAAAATTTTGAAAATTTTCATGGCTGCATATACTCATTAGTTCCCAAAAATGCCCATACCATAAGCATAAGAATCTGCTTTGCATAACATTTTTCCCATGCTTTAGTTTGTTTTAGTCATTTGGTCCCATAGAATTCACCTGTCCCTGAGCATTTGGATGTGTAAACCATATCGGCGTAACATGATGTAGGTCTCACCGATCCATAAAGCATTTTATACTAACATATGTCTTTTTGCAGTCTATCGGCAAGAGATCAGGATTGTCTTACCGATAAAGTTTCATTTGGTAATACACATCGGGCAGACACAATTTGTTGTCTCAGTGACCAGAGGATTCTATCGACAAGACAGTGGTCATCGGTATAAGTCATAGCAGGCACATGCGTGTCTTACCGATGAAGCACAAAAGAGGTATGTCGCCCAGACTTAAGCCGTCGGTGTGATGTCTCGGAGCATTCATTTGGTCTTCTCGATAAAGCAAGAGTGGATTTCGTCATTGTCATCAGGATGAAGTCAGGGAGTCTTGCCGACCCCCTATGTCACATCGACGGGATTACATTGGTAATGACTTAGCAATATGTTTGGAGGGAATATTCATCGGCGAGACAGACTTCATCGGTGAGAGCTAGGAGAGTCATACCGAGTGTTGCTTCATTGGCAGGAAAATTGTTAAGTCTCAACGATCAAAATTGCCGAAGGAAAATTCTCGGCAAGATACAAGTAGTCGAAGGAAAGTCCCGCCGACCCCCAAAGTCATAGCGATAAGTTATCATCGACGAGAATCATAGCGATACACTTAAGACCGAAGGGATAGTCGGGGAGACTCAAGACGTCATGTGACTGCATGACACCATAGCAACATATGATCTATTGACTGTCGGGAAGACTCGAAGTGTCGGTGGGATTGTAGGACATCAAAGCGATATATAGTTTGTGGTAGTCAGAGAGACTCAAAGCGTCGGCGGAACTACAGGACGTCTCAGTGGGTGTTTAGCGAACGTTGGTAAAAGCCCGACTGAAATGATCACCCAGATTTGAATACAAATGGACACGACCTTTCATATCGCCGATGTATAAATACTCATTTTTGACGAGAGAGACAGAGATCGAATAAAAATACAGTAGATCACAAAATGTTTACAATTTTTGAGACTATGATGCATGTTTGAAACAATGGAGATTTCAATTGAATTCATTTGATGTGGTGACACTTTTCTGGTATCAATTGTTTGTTGTGTTAATTGAAAGTATTGTTGAAGTTATCTCTAAGGTTGATGTTTTCTAATTGTTTAAACTGATATATCAAGGATATTTTTCATTTTATCAGTGCACATTTGTTGTATCTATATGATTGGATTAATTGGTTCTTTCAAGGAAAGATTAAGTCCTTTTAGTCAGTCATAGTAATTAGGAAATGTCATTTGGATCATTAAGAAGAACTCAGTAGTCACATCATTGCATTTTTATACCAGTTATAAACTTAAAATTGTATGCCAAACAATTTGAGTATCTGCCAGAAAGAAGTTATTCATTTCAGATTTTCATTTGACTCTGTACACCCAATAAGGCACTAGTCTCTACTATTACATCATTTAATTTCATTCATTTTTACATATGAACACATTAGATTCTAGCCTTGATATTGCTTATACAATTTGCACTAGAATAAAACTCATTTATCCACTCTCATTTGCTAGTGTGGGTAAATTGCTTTAGGAAATGAGCAAAGGTCAAGTCTACTTTATTCAAATAGGTATACCCGCCTAGGTCTAGCAGCACCTAAAGAGAAGAAGGTTCAAATCATTTGGCCTTGTCTTTTACCCTGAAACGTTGTGAGAGCTTGGCAACCTCTTGTGGTTCAAACCTGTGTTTTTGAGAGCTAACATATCCCCTCCATGGTTACTGGGGAGATGAATGAGCATCTTTTGGGCTATATCTCACTGGAGGAATTGGAGGCTACTATTTTCCATATGAAGAAAGGGAAAGCCCCAGGCCTTGATGGCTTTCCGATTGAATTTTATCAAGAATTTTGGGATATCATTAAGCTGGACCTATTGGAGGTGGTTCATGAGTCGCAGACGAATAAGTAGATGCTACGGGCTTTGAATTCTACCTTCCTTGCTCTCATTCTGAAATGTGAGGGGGCAGATCAGTTGAGTCAATTTTGACCTATCTCCCTTTGTAATGTAGTTTATAAAATCATCTCCAAGTTGATTGTTGAAAGATTGAAGCGATGGATTAGATGACTCATCTCTAAGGAACATAGTGGTTTTTTGGAAGATCAACAAATTTTGGACGGGGTGGTCATTGCTATTGAAACCATTCATTCTATGGTAGCCTTGAAAGAAAAGGCTATGTTCATCAAGTTGGATATGGCAAAGGCCTATGATAGATTTAAGTGGTCCTTCTTGCCAAAAAACCTTTTTGATTTTGGTTTTGTTGAAGAGTGGGTCCAGTGGGTTATGTCCTATGTTACTTCCACTTCTTTCTCAGTGCTAATAAATGGTGAGCCTTCTTCTCTTTTTAATGCTTCTAGAGGCCTTCGTCAAGGGGATCCTCTCTCTCCTTGTTTATTCTTCTTGCTGAAGCTCTAGGGAGTTTGGTGAAACATAATGTAGAGTTCGGTTTTATTCAAGGTTGGGTGTGGGGAAATAGTTTGCCTCCTCAGTCTCACCTACAATTTGTGGATGATACTACTTTGATGGGTACGGCTAAGATCAAAGAAGCCACAAATTTACACAAGATCTTGGATATTTATCTGGTTGCTTCTAGCTAATTGATTAATGAAGATAAATCTTCAATTTTTTTCTTCAATACTCTGCAGCTTATTCAGCAAAGGATTGCTCGTATCTTGAGGTTTCAGATTGGGTCTCTCCCTTTAACTTATCTTAGCATTCTTATCTCTCTTGGTAGCTTACCTAGGGTGTCATGGCATAATATTTTGGACAAGTTTCATGTGAAGGTTAATCATTGGACTCATAGATGGTTGTCCTTTGTTGGGCGTATTCAGCTGCTTAAATTTGTGGTGTAGGCTCTTCCTATTTATAGGTGTATGCTTCAAGTGGCTTCAGTTGGGTTTGTGAAGGATTTGGATTCTTTGGCTAGATAGTTCTCATGGGCATGCAACTTGTCCTCTTCTAAGTGGAGCCTTGTGAAGTGGGATATTGTGTGTAGCCCGAAGCAGTTTGGGGGTCTTAGATTGCGACAATCAACTTGGTATGGGTTGGTGTTGGGTGAAAAGCTTTATTGGAGGTGGTGTGTGGAGCAGGATCATATCTGGACCAAGATTTTATCTCACAAGTACCTTTTAGGGGTCCTGAAGGAGGAGATTCCCAGGTATCCTCTAGTGGTGAAAGGTTTTGTGATTTGGGGAACGCTTATGAAAGGGGTTGCTCTGATTAAGGAGGGCTTGTTTTGGGTATGTAATAGGGGGGTTGAGGCCCTCTTTTGGTCAAATTCTTGGGACAATTTTCCCCCCATTTTATGCCAATATCCTAATATGTTGAATCTTTGCAAACGCTTCTAGGAGGCTGGTTGGTCAAGGGTGATTGATTTTAAGACTTCTTATCCATGTGGGAAAATGGAGGTGGCTTGGTGGAAGGATCCTTGTGATTGGCATGTGGTTGGGTTGGAGGAGGATTGTGGTGAGCTTCAAAATATTTTGGTTGGTAGACAATGCAACTCCCTTAGGGATAAAGATATTCTTGTTTGGAGCCCGGATCCTAAGGGTGTTTTCACTATGGCTAGTGGGTATTAGGAGTTGTTGGCTCGTAAGTTTGGTGGGGTGGAGGTCCCTTGGTGGAAACATGTGTAAGTTAAAGTGTAATTGTTTTGTGTGGACTCTGGCTTGGAATAGATGTTTGACTTGGGATAATCTTCAAAAGCGGGGATTCTAGGGTCCCTATATTTGTGTTTTATGCAGCTGCAGTGAGGAGGATTCTTCCCACTTTTTTTTTTGTTGTTCTTATTCTATGCTACTTTGGCATTTATGGTGGGGTGTTTGGAAATATCCATGTGTTCATGCTTCTTCCCTTGTTGAGTTCTAGAGTAGTCTAGGAAGACCTCCTTCCCAAGCCTCTTTCCTCCAAATTATGTGGTGCATTGGTCCTACTTTCATCCTTTGGAAAATTTGGTTGGAAAAGAATTGTAGGATTTTTCATGGGGATAGGCTAATGGTTCAACAGGTTTGGCACATAATTGTTGATATGATCCAAAAGATGGTGGAAGCCAAATGTGATGTGGCTTATCCTTTGGAAAGGAGTGATGATGAGATTGTGAATAGATTGGGCTTACAGGGGTTGTCTTCTATCTTTGCTTGTGTTAGGAGAGGTAGGTGAGATAAAAAGAAGGTTCAAAGGGTTGGAAGATGGTTGCCTCCTCTAGCAAATGTTCTGAAGATCAATACGGATGGCTCCTCTAGGGGTAATCTTGGGTCTGCTGGGATTGGTGGAGTTGGAAGAGACGATTTGGCTCGGTTATTTTCTTTTTCTCCATTCACAAAGGGTAGCATTCTAACAACCTTATGGAGGGGTTGGTGATTCTCAGGGCTATTGAGTGTGCTTGTGCTTTGGGTTGGCGTAGGATAATTTGTGAATCTGACTCATAGATTATTGTTAATCTGTTGCACGAGCAGAAGGTGGCTGAGGTTGATTGGCAGCTTGCCTTGATGGTTCGTCATATTTTGCAGATATGCTCTATGTTGGAAGTGGTGTCTTTTGCCCACATTCTGCATGAATGAAATAGGGCTACTGACTATTTGGCTAAATGGGCTTCAAAGCATGCTAATGATAGGAAGATTGAGGAGTGGGGACAATTATCCCTTGATTATTGTCAGGAATTAGAGAGGGTCATTGCTGATGATATGGATGGATAAGGTGTTTCTGGTGATGTGGATGGTGGTTGATGTCTTGGTTGGGTGTTTTTGTGCTTTCTTTCTCGGGGGTATACGGGTTCCCTAATCCCTTTGTACTATTTATTTCTTGCTTTCAATAAAGTTTTTACTCCTTTATATTCAAAACTAAATAAAGAAAGCATGAAAAAATTCTTAATAGTTATTCATATTTATTAAAAAACATAAATGTATATACATATCAAAAATAATAGATATATATTATAAGTATACATATATATATATACCAAATGTGATATTTTTCTAATTATTGATCATAAACTTATTAAAGAAAGCTTATATGTATATATTAACTATTAAATAACTAATTAAATAGTAAATAGCTTAATAAAAATGCATTAATTAATTATAATTAATAAAATTCCTATTTAAATATTAAATAGCTAATAAGTAATTAAAAATTAAAAAGCTAATAGATAAATAGTTTTTTCATTAATTAAATAGCTAATATTTATTAAGTATTAAATAGCTTAATATATACGAATATATGTACTTTTATATATAGTTATATAGTTTAAGGAATATACTAAATACAAACAAAAGAATAATAACAAAGAAGAATGTCTAAGCTAACAAATATCAAGATTGAAAGCAAAGAAGTTGATAGAAGAATAGAAAATTGTATTAATAGGAAAAATTAATAAAAAGTTAAGGTTTTTCATAATTATTAAGAATTTTCCTTATATTAAATAAAAAGAAGCAAATGAATATTCATATAGAAAATAAATATATGGATATATTTAGATTAAAAAAACACATATTGATAAAGACTAGAACCATTAATTTATAAAGAGATATAATAAAAAGGAGATATAAATTAAAGCAAAGTAATGATTAAGAAAAAAATCTAACTATAAAAAGATGAACAATTTATATATCCATTTTATCAACTAGATCTCCTAATTATTAACCATTTCTTCATAAATAAAGTAAGAATAATTTATATATCCTTTTTATTAACTATATCTCCTTTCTTAAATTATCTAAATAAAGAATGCACGAACAATTTCTTAATAATTATTGATATTTATTAAAAAACATAAATGTATATACATATAAAAAACAATAGATATATTTATAGGTATATATATATATATATACCAAATGTAATATTTTTCTAATTATTAACCATAAACTATTTTTTTTATTAATTTATTTCTCCTTATATCTAAGATATATTAACTATGTATATATGTATATATACATATAATTTGACTATTAACTATGTATTTAGACATCTATATATTTAGACAATTAACTATATATCCTCTTTGGTCTCTTTATATTAATTTGCTAAGTTTATATAGACATCTATATATTAAGCATAAATTTATAAAAATTTCCAAATTTGTTATTGCATTTTCATAGAGAAATTAAATGCATATTATCTTTTTTAGTCTTAAGGGTTATTGTCAGGTATATGCTTTATGCATATTTGACTTCTTCTTTTTTTCACATTTGTAAAGTTGCAATTTATATTGTAGTGTTTACTTTAAGCTTATAGCTATGTTACATGTAAGCTTTAAGGGTTTTTTAATATTTTTAATTGTTAATACTTTTTTAATTTTCTTTTCGTGTTATGTGTCTCCCCTTCCCCCTCCCTCTTTCCACACCTCTATCTTTTCTTCTTTTTAATTTAGATTTGCAACTAACCATAATGAATCTCCTTGAGCTCTCTATCATCCTGATGATGGATCACAGAGTGTGATCCGAAACATTGATGCAAAACTTTTACACAATCAAAATCCAAAAACAACAAATTGATAGCATTATGGAATGTGGAAATCTCATAGCATTAATATAGGTGTTTGTAAATGTCCAAATCTTATATTCATTCTTTGATATGAAAATATATTTCTTAATAAAATTAAGATATTTGTGTGTTTTTTTAATAAAATTAAATAAACTTAGTTATTCTAGCAATACCTTACATCACAAAAAAAATCTTAAATTTTTAATGTTAAGCCCCAAACATAGCAAATAGATGTGAAAATATCTTAGCTGAAATAAAATGTACAATGGAAGTTGTGGACTAAAGAAAACATCCATAATAAGTTAAATTTTAATTGAATTGAAATAAATATTTGGGTTGTGTGATCGTTTAGAAAAAAAATAGACATATAAGCTCAAGCATTATGTAAATTGATTTTTTTCTAACAAGCACAAATTACCTACCTACTATATCACTAATGAGAATCATGTACATTCAACTAAATTCAATATGAAGTCAACATGTTAGCTCAACAAGGATGTTATAATGTTGATCTCCATTCTCCACCCTCATAATTGATAAAAACACACTCAAGTGACACAAAATCTACAAACTTGTAATTCAATATAATTTTATTCACAATATTATACTTTTATATGTGTGCATGTTAAAACATGATCAAATTATTCTAGTTTAGAATGCCAATTTGCCTATGTTTGGTGCTCTTTAATCCTCCTAACACCTCTCTTGAATTACACATGCAAATCCTTATTAATTCCCCATAATATACTTAAATTCTCAAAAGCTTGCTTTCAATGCTCACGAGCTTATAATAAGTGTAGCAACTCTACATCTAAGAAACACCTCCAACATATCCAAACTGCCTCCATTACTCTCTCAAATTATCAAGCTTCATCACCTTATTCCATAGTGGTTGCATCGCATAAATTTATCACTGTCACAAAATAAACCTCTTTAAACATTTGAATTATTGGCATAGCTTCATTCATTGAACCACAAAAACAAAGTAGCAAAGTCCACTCACTAGTTTGTAGATTAAAACACTACCAAAATATGTGTCTCCATGAAACCTCCAATACAAAATAACTTGTCATTCATAGTGACACTTGAACAATTAAATTATGGCACACTCATGTACAAAATCATCTCCCATTGTGTTTTTAAGAGCCATAGCTATAAGTGCTTCTCCTCCTCATATTTGATGACACTAAACCTTTCATTGTGCAATGATGTGACACCTTCATATGTCCTAAGTGAGAATGATATCTATGATTTTTCAACCTCTATACCACTTCTCAATAACTGGTCTTGTAACCTCTATTATACTTCTTAGTCATCAATCAACCAATTTCACCTTCCCTTTCGCATAGAGGGGATTCCTTTGATGTACTTGAAACACCATGTTGTACTTGCTAAAAATAGTTGTCTTAAATTTTGATTGGCCAATAATAAAAATATAATTTTTGTTTGTGTTTTATTTTTAGAACTATGAGCTTGCAATATTTTTTAATGTATGTATAAAGAAAAATATGTTGGATTTTATGATTAAACCCCACAGCTACCCAAAGATCACCTACACTAAAAACACCATTTCATAGAAGTGAGAAGAAACTAATTTGTTATGAAGCTTGAGATTTCATTAGATGCAAATGAATAGATTAATTATTACAATATACAGTGAGAAACCCTTAGTATAAATAAAAAATGAAGCTCTGAATAGGATTAAATTAGATTATGTTGTGTTTCTTAATCCTATGACACAGGACACAAAACAAACATGACCTAAGTAATCTTAAGTATGCCAATGTGAATAAGACCTAATAAGAACTAATAAGGTGATATATCTTATTCACACCAACACCCCGCTCAAGTGCAACTTTGAGAGTATGATAAAATGAAAATATGCAATAATAATGAATGATGGATGGGTCCCAACTACAAGGCCTAATCAGGTACCCATGTAAAAATAAATAAATCTCTCATAACCAGGAAAAAGGAGAAAACCTTATGGGAAAAACTTCTCTCCAAAGGAGAGAAAAAAATGTAAACAATTATATACATATGATGGAAGAAAGAAGTACTCAAAATGAACCCCCAAGGACTTCTTCTATCATAAATGTAAATAAATATCCCCATCAGGACAAAAAAGAAGAGACGGTTGTAAATCAAGGTGAAACTACTACGATATTAACTTTCAAAAAGTGATACAAATCTAAAATCATGCTTATCAAAGATTATCTAATATAATGTTAAAGTGACTGTAGCATTCAACAATAGAATAAAATTAGCAATATCACAAGTGACAAAATTTAAGAGGAGAAACCCTTTCAAGAAATAACTCCACACCCCAAAAGATCCAAAGCTTATATTAAAATTAAAACAAGTTTACAACAATACAACTTCTCTCTTGTAATTTTGATGACACTTTGTTACTTCAACAACCTACAAAACAACTTGACTTCTAATAACACAAGGTACAAATTTATAGAAGATTTGGATTTGAGAATACCAATATGGTATCTCAAAACAAGTGGTAAACCCACATGAAAAAAACCATGTTTCCCCATTAGTGGATAGTTTGTAAACATAGTAAAGAATAATTAGTGATCACATGTGGGTGCCCAACCTAGTGTTGGAAATAGGATGCCATTTAATTGCAAATCCTAAACATTAATTATTTCATGCATCTCCTAGATTCTTGGAATGTGTTCAACAACACTAAGATTAGGATGAGATTAATATTTGATGAAATAATCATGATTATTAACATTTGTAATTAATTCTAAATGTAAGGAGCATGTGAGGGCATCCATAGTGAGTTCCTAAATAATAGGGGCACATGGGGCACCCACATGGTAAGGTGACACTCACCTTGAGTTCAGTTAACTAATCAGAGTAAGAGATAACACTTATGAATTCATGTAATGATCCTAGGATTTAGGATTTAATGTTTGCATGCATGAAGTTTAATTCAGTTCAATTTAGATGAGTTCAGTTCAGTTCAGTTTAGAATCAGTTCAGTTCAGTTCATTTCAGTTCAATTATGGTTCAGTTATCTTCAATTGCATGCATGTTGGTTATTTTGAGTTGCATGTAATTAGCTTCAGTTAACTTGGAATGCATGGATAATAACTTGAGTTGTATGACTGATAATAGGGACTACCTCCAGTTAACAGGGGATGACCATTCTTGCATGAATGGTGTTGAGTAAATGTTTCAGTTAATAAGAAATCACTTGGAGATAACTTGGGTGCCCAAGTTGCTTTCTTGGATTTACCTCTTTTGCATGTTGAGATATTTTTGAAGGCTTAATTAAGTAGGATTACTTATGGGTGCCAACTTTGAGGAAGAGCTTTGGAATTATCACCGAAGTGAAGGATGAGTTGTAGCTTCAGTTTGGAATGCCCAAATGGATGAAGCACATGTTTTAGCATTGTTCTTCATGAGATAAACATATTTGCATGAGATATGGTGTACCTTTTAGGGATAGGGCTTGTGCATTGTAATTGTAGCTCATGTTGAGTTTTCTAAGCTGAGAAAAGCCTATTTATCTCAAGCAAGTTGAATAGAGTTGTGAGAGTTTTTATTGCAGGTTGTGAAGAAGATTGGTGAAGACAGAAGAAGCACTATCAAGCAAGAATTGGAGCTATTGTAATTTAGAGATTGAATAATAGAATAATTTTTGGTGGATTTTTTTCCCAAAAGGGTTTATCCACGGTACATCTTGTGTAATCTTTCTAATATCCTGTCTAGTTCTTCTATCAACTTCTATCTACATTCTACAACAATAAAATGGATTAATCAAGATAATAACCCACAAAGAATATGTAACAAAAGGAAAATCTTACTTAGATCAGCAATATTAAAGTTTTACAGAGTATTAAGCTAAGAAAACACCTCATTTTTCAACATTCTGGTATCGGAGCTGAGGTTGGGTAGAGTACTGGGATGCCATTCTCTTAAAGTTTGAAGGATTTATTGGCTTAGTGGGAGCTCTTATTATTTTAGTAATTTACTGATTTTGGAATTAAGTTTTTGTTACAATGAATTAAAGGTTAGATATTGAAAAGTTCAATGGTTCTAACTATGAAATGTGGAAATTAAAAATGGAAGATCTTCTTGAAGAAAGAGATCAATGGTTAGCAGTTAATAATGAGACAAAGACACTTACAACTATGTCAGATGAAGATTGGGCTAAGTTAAATAAAAAGGTTAGAGGAACAATTAGATTGTGTCTTGTTGATGTTGTTCTTTTAAATGTTTCAGTGGAAACCAATGCATATAAATTGTGGAAAAGAATAGGAGACATTTATCAAACAAAGAGTCTAACAAATAAGTAGTATCTAAAAAGGAAATTATATTCATTGAAAATGAAAGATGGTGATTCAGTAGCACAACATTTAAATGCTTTCAATTTATTTCTCAGTCAGTTACCATCCGTAGATGTGAAGCTTGAGGGTGAGGATAAGTGCATTTTATTGCTTTGCTCTTTACCAGATTCTTGGGAAAATCTAATAGTTGCAATTAGTGGTAATGGTGCAAATCCAAAGATGGACATCATTCCTACTCTTCTATCAAAGTAGATGAGGAGGAAATCCAAAACTGGCTCCCAAGATGCCTTGTTTGTAAGAGGTAGGCCTAAAAAGAAGGAATTTAAAGCAGACAAGAAAGGAAAGGGTAAGTCTAAAGGACGGTAAAAAACCCCTGGTAAGAGTAAGGTAAAGTGCTGGAATTGCAGAAAACCTGGACATATTAAAAAGGATTGTAAGAGCATGAAGAAGAGTACTAATGCTTCTACAGAAAAATTCGATGACAGTAATGATGCATTAGTCATTTCTTCTAATACTGTTGTTGATAACTATTGGCTTCTTGATTCAGGTTGCTCCTATCATATGACTCCTAGAAAGGAGTGGTTCTCTAAGTATACTACATATGATGGAGGAGATGTCTTCTTTGGAGACAACAGCACAACAAAGGTTGTTGCCAAAGGAGAGGTAAAATTGTGTTTCAGTGATGGTAGTGTTAAGACCCTTAATGATGTTTTACATATTCCAGGACTTGCAAGGAATCTACTTTTTGTCTCTAAGTTTAATGATTCTGGAATGCATGTGACATTTGACAAAGGTGGTTGCAGATTGGTGAAAGGGAATATGGTGGTTGCTAAAGGATCTCGGATTGGGACTTTGTTTAAGCTGAATACCTCAAATGTAAATATTTTATCAAATGTAATTGAAGCTGAAAATACATGTATGCTATGGCACCATAGATTGGGCCATATAGGTGAAAAAGGTCTTAGGACCATTCTTAATAAAAATTTGGTTGACGGTATTCCTAATTATAATATTGGCAAAAATGACTTTTGTGAGCACTGCGTGTTTGGAAAGCAATCTAGATCTAAATTTTGTAGTGGTACAAATAGAGCTAAAAGATTATTAGAGATTATTCACTCAGATGTAATGGGTCCTATGGATATTTACTCTATTGGAAAATCTAGATAATGTGTCACATTTATTGATGATGTCTCGAGATACACTTGGATATATTTTATGCATAAAAAATATGATGTGTTTAATAAGTTTAAGGAATTTAAGGCTTTGGTTGAGAAACAATTAGATCATAAGATAAAAGTGTTGAGATCATATAATGGTGGTGAGTATTTTTCTAAGGAATTTGATGATTATTGTAAGCATGCAGGAATAGTGAGACAAAAAACTACTCCATATACACCTCAACAAAATGGAGTAGCAAAAGGATGAACCGAACCTTAATGGAAAGAGCTAGGAGTATGTTAAGTAGTGCTAAGCTTGAACGGTCCTTATGGGCTGAAGCGGTATGTACTTCTTGTTATTTAATCAATAGATCCCCTAGTTCATCTATCTTATGAGATGTGGTTAGGTAAGAAACCTAGTGTTGCACATTTAAGGATCTTTGGATGTGAAGCTTTTGTTCACATGCCTCAAGAAAAGCGATCTAAATTGGATCCTAAAGCACATAAATGCATATTCATAGGTTATGGTGAAAATGTAAAAGGTTACAAGCTTTGGAATCCATTAACAAGAAAAGTTTCTTTATCAAGAGATGTTATTTTTAGGGAATTTAGAGCTTATTTAGGAGAAGAAAAACCAAAGGAAAAGGATACTTCTCGAACAGTGCATTTTGAGACAAATACTGAGAAGCAACAAGATGCACATGTTGAAGAACAAGTGGATGAATTACAAGAAGAGAGTTCAGAGATTTCTTCTAAAATAGAGGCTCAAGATGAGCGTATTGAGGAACAAGAAGAAAATCCTTCAAGGAGATCTACAAGACAATGAAATCCCGTTGATAGGTATAGCCCACCTAATTTCTGTTGTATTTTTTCTTTAATGAGTACTAATGATGAACCCAGTTCTTATAGGGAAGCTTTGTCCTTAGACGAGAGCAACTTATGGTCATAAGCTATGCATGAGGAAATGGAATCCTTGGATACTTGTGACACATGGGATCTTGAGAGTTTTCCCAAAGATAGAAAGGCCATTGGTTGTAAATGAATCTTTAAAAAGAAGATTGGTGCAGATGGTAATCTCGAAAGGTACAAGGATAGATTAGTAGCCAATGGCTACTCCTAGAGAGAGGGAGTTGACTTTAATGAAATCTTCTCTCCTATTGCTAAATTAACTTCTATTAGATTCTTCTTATCTATTGCTATTGTTTATGATTTTGAAATTGAGCAAATGGATGTGAAAATTGCTTTTTTGCATGGGAATCTTGATGAGGAGATTTATATGAAGCAACCTGAAGGTTTTGTTGTAAAAGGAAAAGAAGAATTAGTTTGCAGGTTAAAGAGATCTTTATATGGATTGAAATAGTCACCTAGAATGTGGTACCGAAAATTTGATGCTTTCACATTAAAAATTGGTTATGTTAGGAGTGAGGAAGATCATTGTGTTTACATAAAAATTATCGATGATCAACTTTTAATTATTATCTTGTATGTTGATGACATGTTTATTGGTAACAATAAGGTAATGATCAGAGAATTGAAAGCACAACTCTCGAACACATTTGAGATGAAAGATCTAGGGGCTGCAAAATATATCCTCGGTATGGAGATCAGTAGAGATAGAGGTAACAGAAAGCTTTGTTTAAGTCAGAGTAATTATGTTGATACTATTTTTAAAATATTTAACATGCAGGATAGTAAACTGATTAATATTCCTTTACCAGTTGGCACGAAGTTAAGTTTAGAAATGAGTCCTAAATTTGATTTTGATTTTGAGGAAATGTTTGAAATTTCGTATGCTAGTGCAATTGGTAGTTTAATGTATGCAATGGTCTTTACGAGACCAGATATAGCACAAGCAGTGGGAGTTCTTAGTAGGTTTATGTCTAACCCTGGTAAAGAACATTGGACTTATGTTAAGAGGGTGTTTAGATATTTATGAGGGACTTCAGATTACTATTTAGTTTATCATGGTTCTAATAATATTGATATTATGAATAGATCATTGGACATACAGGGGTTTGTTGATTCAGATTGGACAGGAGATATGGACAGTCGGAGGTCGACAAGTGGTTATGTGTACACTTTTTTTGGAGTTGTGGTTAGTTGGATGAGTAAGAGGCAGCCCACGGTTGTTTTGTCCACCACAGAAGCAGAGTACATGGCTGCCACACATGCCTCTAAAGAGGCAGTTTGGTTACAGAGACTTGGGTCAGGTATTGGTTTTAATTGCAAGCAATTTAGGCTTGAATGTGATAGTCAGAGTGCTATTTGTTTAGCCAAAAATCCTTTGTTCAATATCACTTTGTGCGAGAAATGGTTGAGAGTGGGAAAATATTAATTGAAAAAGTTGACACTTTAATTAATGTTGCAGATTATCTTACGAAGCCAATTCCTATAGATAAGTTCTCATGGTTCAGGAAGGCCATTGGCCTTGAGTCCTGTACTTGATTTAAATTTATTATTCCTTGTTTAGAATAATTGCAATGTATAATGTCAAGTGGGAGAATGTTGGAAATAGGATACCATTTATGCAAATCCTAAACATTAATTATTTCATGCATCTCCTGGATTCTTGGAATGTGTTCAACAACACTAAGATTATGATGAGATTAATATTTGATGAAATAATCATGATTATTGACATTTGTAATTAATTCTAAATGTAAGGAGCATGTGAGGGCATCCATAATGAGTTCCTAAATAATAGGGGCACATGGGGCACCCACATGGTAAGGTGACACTCACCTTGAGTTTACAGTTAACTAATCGGAGTAAGAGAATAACACTTCTGAATGCATGTAATGATCCTAGGATTTAGGATTTGATGTTTGCATGCATGAAGTTCAGTTCAATTCAATTCAGATGATTTCAATTCGGTTCAGTTCAGTTCAGTTTAGTTCAGAATCAGTTTAGTTTAGTTTAGTTCACTTCAGTTTAGTTTAGTTTAGTTCAGTTCAGTTATGGCTCAGTTATCTTCAGTTGCATGCAAGTGCATGTTGCATGCATGTTGGTTATTTTGAGTTGCATGTAATTAGCTTCAGTTAACCTGGAATGCATGGCTAATAACTTGAGTTGTATGATAGATAACAAGGACTACCTCCAGTTAACAAGGGATGACCATTCTTGCATGAATGGTGTTGAGTAAATGTTTCAGTTAACAAGAAATCACTTCGAGCTAACTTGGGTTCCCAAGTTGCTTTCTTGTATTTACCTCTTTTGCATGTTGAGATATTTCTAAAGGCTCAGTTAAGTAGGATTACTTATGGGCGCCAAATTTGAGGAAGAGCTTTGGAATTATCACCGAATTGAAGGATGAGTTGTAGCTTCAGTTTGGGACGCCCAAATGGATGAAGCACATGTTTTAGAATTGTTCTTCATGAGATAAACCTGTTTGCATGAGATATGGCATACCTTTTAGGGACAGGGCTTGTGCATTGTAATTGTAACTCATGTTGAGTTTACAAATCTTAGAAAATCCTATTTATCTCAAGCAAGTTGAATAGAGTTGTGAGAGTTTTTATTGCAGTTTGTGAAGAAGATTGGTGAAGGTACAAGAAGCATTATCAAGCAAGAATTAGAGCTATTGTAATTCAGAGTTTGAATAATAGAATAATTCTTGGTGGAGTTTTTTCCCGAAAGGGTTTCTCCACGATACATCTTGTGTAATCTTTCTAATATCCTGTCTAGTTCTTCTATCAACTTCTGTCTACATTCTACAACAATAAAATGGATTAATCAAGATAATCACCCACAAAGAATATGTAACAAAAGGAAAAGCTTACTTAGATCAACAATATTAAAGTTTTACAGAGTATTAAGCTAAGAAAACACCTCATTTTTCAACACCTAGAACCAATCAAAATTGGTCAATATTGAGTGCTCCATTACTCATTGATGGCTTTGATGTCTAACGTGCAAACCCTGGCCCCCCACTTAGGATAACATGTAAGATACATGCAACAATATGCATAGACATGCAAGTCTAAGTGGTCCCCACCTCCAAAGTGGACACCTAGAAAGAATATTTTGTGAATATGCTTTGTAACCACCACTAATGATTGGATCCACCTATATGAATGCAATTACAATTTATCATAAGTATATAAATATTAAATATTTTTATCCCTCTGACCCTAGGTGTCCAAGTACACATTCCAAGGGTCATTGAGACACGTGAAAATGACTTAGGATTGCAATGTTAATGTCACCTTATCCTAACATAGACTATGAATCTCCCCACAAAGAAGTAACTCTTGTGTCAATGGTGAATACTCAATGAATTATGTTGAAGATGACCCAAAACCAGATACAAATAATATATATGCCCTTAGGAATAAACAAATCCACTAATGATTGTAGAAGCCATTCCCATATTTTGGATGAATAGGGAATCCAAACCAAATATGTGCCTTTGAAGGCAACTATGGTGTCCTCATGTTGGAAAAATGTCTCCCCTGTAATAGGAACTAAATGCCCAATCAAAGAAGTAAAACTAAGAGGACTAATTTGAACTCCATTTGGAAATATTGAAGATGTGATGACATCATTGCTATCAAAGAGGTGGTGCATCTCCTTCAATGAATCCTCCACATCAACAACGTGAGACTCTATAAATATAGATGATATATCTAATAAATAAGAATCCCAATGAGGTGGATCTGGAAGACTAAAATGATTATATTGAACTAAAGTAACAATAGGTTATAATCTAGTAGAGATCTCAACGCATCTCATCTTACCACATTATTCACCCTTGAAAGACATGTTGTGTCTACATAAGATGGTTGATTGTGAACATCAAATGCCTCTATAGACAATGGGTTAAAAGAATCGAGCAACTAATGCCATTTGCAATGTAAAGTTGTTTGAATTGATGAAATTCATAAAGAAGTTTGAGATCATCAAGTTTATTTAGCATGCATTTATCTATTGTATATGTATTTTCTTCTTGTAATAAACACATTTAATTTTCTTCCGATTTGGAGATATGATTACAACCAACAAAAGTTAATGCATAATTAAATAAACCAAAATGAAGCTCACCCAAAAAATAAAACTTCTCCAAGTGTCAATATATTCAAGTTATCAACCAAAATGCATAAAACTAGTAAACAAAATAAAAGATACTAGGGTTGAATCTATAAAATTATATGGATGGCTAAGAAGATCTCCTTAATACCTATCCAAAATCACAAGAATGGCAAAAAATGGATAAAATTACACAAAGATATGAGCATGAAAGCTAAAATGGATGATTAGGCTTCAACCAATGATAAAAATTCACTAGCAACAAAATTTGGAAAAAATAATAGCACATTGGAAAGTAATCGAAACTAGATTTTTTACGATAATTATTTTTTTAAAACATGACATTGTATTCCCAAGTTATGTGAAAAAATAAACAACTAATTTATGGCATGAAAATTAGGGGTTGGTGGTTGCAAGGTGGTGGTGTGGATAAGATGGATATGTGGAAAATAGGAGGTTGTGTTTCCTAAACACAACTAACTATGTCAAAGCCCTTTGGGGTCAGGCACAACTATTATCCCCGTGCCCCACATGGCCATGGCAGAGTTTAGTATCATCAATAGTTGTAGTAGATGACATCAATGTGTGTTTTTGTGCTTTTTTAAAACAAAATTTTATATTAAACCATACTAGTGTGATGCATTCCTGGTGCAACAATTTCTATATAATTAATGGTGACTAATTAGTATGATACTGTATGATATTGTACAATTATACGAAACTGTACTAATCAGTATGGTTGTACAAATTTTTGCAAGCATGATTCTCAAAATCCCCAAAATATTATCTTGATCTTTTAAGGCTATAACTTTGGTGTTTGGATAGGTGATCTTGGGGTTTTGACACCTTAAAGACATAATGATGATGTTCATTTTACTCTATGATACACCATTTAAAATATTTGGATTGAATCTCTCAATCAAAGGAATGGGGATTACAAATATGGAGCTCTAATATCATGTTGGAGTTGATGATAGAACCCCACAACTACCCAAATATCACCTACAATCAAAACACCCTTTCACATGAGAGAGAAGCAACTAATTTTCTATGAAGCTTGAGATTTCATTAGATGTAAATGAATAATAATTAACTATAATATACAATGAGAAACCCTTGTTATAAAGACAAGAATGAAACCTTTTTATATCACGATACATGTCTTAATCCTATCACATGCGACACAAAAAATCAAATGACCTAATTGAGCTTAAGCATGCTAGCATGAATAGGACCTAATAAGAACTAATTAGGTGATATACCATTTTCACAACAACAACAAAAAACTTTCCTAGTTGTAGTCGAGTCTAATTCATTAAGATGAATAAACGTAAACACAATTAACCTAGACTAATTAAATGATAAACATAAATATCAGGAAATAGGAATATTACTTGTTTTAATTGTATTGAAAGTAAATATAATAGTAAAAGGTGCTTATTCTATGAACAAAGAATGATTGTCTTGAAGATTTTAGAATTTGTGATGCCTCAAAATTAGGAAATATGGTCATATTTTGAAATTCATCTTGCAATTAGAATAATGTTTCTACTCTATATGGGACCAAATGTCACATCCCCATCAGAAGGACCATTTCATGTGGGAATTGGTGGTCAATTTAGCTAAATTAACGAGGTATGAGTTGTGTATGTTCCTATTGTGTGGGAATTTATTGGAGATAACAAGACGGATGGAACAAATATGGGTCTATAGTTAAGAGTGATGGCTTGTGTGCCACCAATAAAGACAATTTCCTACTACACAATTAAGGCAGTATGGTATCCCCTCTTCCCATTGGACGACCCCATGTCAAAGGAATTGAGTAATGGCATGGAGGAAGGAGGTGATTTAAGTTTGTTTTTGTGATCATTTGGGGCAATGTTTTTAGAAAAAATATAATAAAAAAGGAGGAAAGACAACATGGAGAAAAGCTAGAAATAAAAACCTTCAAAATGCAAGCAACAGAGGAAGGACGTGCATAGACTAGGAGAAAACATGGTCTCATGGAATGCGCATATTACAGGATATGAACAAAAGGGGTTGTTGAAGAGGCTTGATAAACTCTTAGGTAAAATAAATTGGTAGATGAAAAGCTAAATTCCACAACTATTTCTAGTATCCTTCTCCCCTATGTAGCCATTGGAGCAACAAATAGGTTATGGGTGCCCATCAAAACATGAAGTATAGAAGAATTTCTTTAGGAATCTATCTGTCAATAAGAGCCACATGCAAATAAGAGACAAGTGAAGTAATTAGGTTTTGAGGGTCTAAACCTATGGATTAGAGAGCCAATACTTTAATTAATTAAATTTAGTGATGGTACATGCTTTTACCATGTATCCATAAGTGCATCATGAAGGTTAGACAAACACTACCAAATTTAGTTAGTTAGTTTTTTTTTTTTTGTATTAATAATAGTTTAGAAACAGTTATACATTGCTTCCAGATCAGAGTATCAGAAAGTTGCTACAACATTTAAATTTTTTACATACATACAATTAGCTGCTGTATATGTCATGTACAACGCTGCCATAAATACAAAA
>VDFB02257851.1:0-107839 GCA_007258455.2 Sequoia sempervirens
GATGACAGTAATGATGCATTAGTCATTTCTTCTAATACTGTTGTTGATAACTCTTGGCTTCTTGATTCAGGTTGCTCCTATCATATGACTCCTAGAAAGGAGTGGTTCTCTAAGTATACTACATATGATGGAGGAGATGTCTTCTTTGGAGACAACATCACAAAAAAGGTTGTTGCCAAAGGAGAGGTAAAATTGTGTTTCAGTGATGGTAGTGTTAAGACCCTTAATGATGTTTTACATATTCCAGGACTTGCAAGGAATCTACTTTTTGTCTCTAAGTTTAATGATTCTGGAATGCATGTGACATTTGACAAAGGTGGTTGCAGATTGGTGAAAGGGAATATGGTGGTTGCTAAAGGATCTCGGATTGGGACTTTGTTTAAGCTAAATACCTCAAATGTAAATATTTTATCAAATGTAATTGAAGCTGAAAATACATGTATGCTATGGCACCATAGATTGGGCCATACAGGTGAAAAAGGTCTTAGGACCATTCTTAATAAAAATTTGGTTGACGGTATTCCTAATTATAATATTGGCAAAAATGACTTTTGTGAGCACTGCGTGTTTGGAAAGCAATCTAGATCTAAATTTTGTAGTGGTACAAATAGAGCTAAAAGATTATTAGAGATTATTCACTCAGATGTAATGGGTCCTATGGATATTGACTCTATTGGAAAATCTAGATAATGTGTCACATTTATTGATGATGTCTCGAGATACACTTGGATATATTTTATGCATAAAAAATCTGATGTGTTTAATAAGTTTAAGGAATTTAAGGCTTTGGTTGAGAAACAATCAGATCATAAGATAAAAGTGTTGAGATCATATAATGGTGGTGAGTATTGTTCTAAGGAATTTGATGATTATTGTAAGCATGCAGGAATAGTGAGACAAAAAACTACTCCATATACACCTCAACAAAATGGAGTAGCAAAAGGATGAACCGAACCTTAATGGAAAGAGCTAGGAGTATGTTAAGTAGTGCTAAGCTTGAACGGTCCTTATGGGCTGAAGCGGTATGTACTTCTTGTTATTTAATCAATAGATCCCCTAGTTCATCTATCTTATGAGATGTGGTTAGGTAAGAAACCTAGTGTTGCACATTTAAGGATCTTTGGATGTGAAGCTTTTGTTCACATGCCTCAAGAAAAGCGATCTAAATTGGATCCTAAAGCACATAAATGCATATTCATAGGTTATGGTGAAAATGTAAAAGGTTACAAGCTTTGGAATCCATTAACAAGAAAAGTTTCTTTATCAAGAGATGTTATTTTTAGGGAATTTAGAGCTTATTTAGGAGAAGAAAAACCAAAGGAAAAGGATACTTCTCGAACAGTGCATTTTGAGACAAATACTGAGAAGCAACAAGATGCACATGTTGAAGAACAAGTGGATGAATTACAAGAAGAGAGTTCAGAGATTTCTTCTAAAATAGAGGCTCAAGATGAGCGTATTGAGGAACAAGAAGAAAATCCTTCAAGGAGATCTACAAGACAATGAAATCCCGTTGATAGGTATAGCCCACCTAATTTCTGTTGTATTTTTTCTTTAATGAGTACTAATGATGAACCCAGTTCTTATAGGGAAGCTTTGTCCTTAGACGAGAGCAACTTATGGTCATAAGCTATGCATGAGGAAATGGAATCCTTGGATACTTGTGACACATGGGATCTTGAGAGTTTTCCCAAAGATAGAAAGGCCATTGGTTGTAAATGAATCTTTAAAAAGAAGATTGGTGCAGATGGTAATCTCGAAAGGTACAAGGATAGATTAGTAGCCAATGGCTACTCCTAGAGAGAGGGAGTTGACTTTAATGAAATCTTCTCTCCTATTGCTAAATTAACTTCTATTAGATTCTTCTTATCTATTGCTATTGTTTATGATTTTGAAATTGAGCAAATGGATGTGAAAATTGCTTTTTTGCATGGGAATCTTGATGAGGAGATTTATATGAAGCAACCTGAAGGTTTTGTTGTAAAAGGAAAAGAAGAATTAGTTTGCAGGTTAAAGAGATCTTTATATGGATTGAAATAGTCACCTAGAATGTGGTACCGAAAATTTGATGCTTTCACATTAAAAATTGGTTATGTTAGGAGTGAGGAAGATCATTGTGTTTACATAAAAATTATCGATGATCAACTTTTAATTATTATCTTGTATGTTGATGACATGTTTATTGGTAACAATAAGGTAATGATCAGAGAATTGAAAGCACAACTCTCGAACACATTTGAGATGAAAGATCTAGGGGCTGCAAAATATATCCTCGGTATGGAGATCAGTAGAGATAGAGGTAACAGAAAGCTTTGTTTAAGTCAGAGTAATTATGTTGATACTATTTTGAAAAGATTTAACATGCAGGATAGTAAACTGATTAATATTCCTTTACCAGTTGGCACGAAGTTAAGTTTAGAAATGAGTCCTAAATTTGATTTTGATTTTGAGGAAATGTTTGAAATTTCGTATGCTAGTGCAATTGGTAGTTTAATGTATGCAATGGTCTTTACGAGACCAGATATAGCACAAGCAGTGGGAGTTCTTAGTAGGTTTATGTCTAACCCTGGTAAAGAACATTGGACTTATGTTAAGAGGGTGTTTAGATATTTATGAGGGACTTCAGATTACTGTTTATTTTATCATGGTTCTGTGTGTGTCCTTATGAATAGATCCAGCTTGCAGACATCACGAGGGGGTTTGTTGATTGAATTAGACGGGGAGATGCAGATAGATTGAGTCGATGAAATTGTTATACTTTTGGGTGTGGTGATTGAGATTTGGTTGAGTAAAGAAACTGGCCAGCCGGAGTTGCAGGCTTGTCCCACCACCCTGAGGCAGAGTAGGCTGAGCACACACATGCCTCTCTCTCAAGAAGCGGTTTAGTTCTAGGGCGATTAGTGTGGTTTTAATTGCAAGCAATTTAGAAGCAGATCTGTGATAAGTCCCGAGTGCTATTGTTTGTGAAATGCTGTTTCAGCTTATCACTTTGTCCAAAATGATTTGAGAATTGCTTGGGAAAATATTAATTGAAAAAGTTGACGCACTAATTAATGTTCTGCCAGTTAATGCTTACAACCAATTCTATCCCAGACAAGTTCACCTCATGTTTGCAGTGGCATGCTTGAGATTTAAATTTAGTATTCCTTGTTTAAAGACAATTTTACAATGTATAATGTCAAGTGGGAGGAGAATGTTGGAAATGGAATTTTATTTAATGCAAATCCCTAAACATTAATTATTTCATGCACGCATCCTCTGGATTCTTGGAATGTGGGCAAACAACACCTAAGATTAGGTAGTTGGCATTTCAGTGAAATAAATGTGATTATTGACATTTCTCCTTGTTAAATTCTAAAAAACTCCGAAGGGAAAAAAATAGCAGAGGCTCCATGGCCAGGGAACCTCCAAATGGCCAGGGGGCACAGGCTTGGCATGAGTGACACTCACTTGGAACGGTGCTTAAGCCAAGAGATAAAATAGCGCTTATACAGATACATGCCTTGGCGATCCTAGGATTTAGAGTTTTACAGTGTTTGCATGCGAAGAGTTCCAGTTCAATAGTCAAAATTGGTGATGATTTCAATTAGGAGTTTGGAGTTGGGAGTTGGGGTTTGGATTGAGAATGATTTAGTTTAGTTTAGTTCACTTCAGTTTAGTTTAGTTTAGTTCAGTTCAGTTATGGCTCAGTTATCTTCAGTTGCATGCAAGTGCATGTTGCATGCATGTTGGTTATTTTGAGTTGCATGTAATTAGCTTCAGTTAACCTGGAATGCATGGCTAATAACTTGAGTTGTATGATAGATAACAAGGACTACCTCCAGTTAACAAGGGATGACCATTCTTGCATGAATGGTGTTGAGTAAATGTTTCAGTTAACAAGAAATCACTTCGAGCTAACTTGGGTTCCCAAGTTGCTTTCTTGTATTTACCTCTTTTGCATGTTGAGATATTTCTAAAGGCTCAGTTAAGTAGGATTACTTATGGGCGCCAAATTTGAGGAAGAGCTTTGGAATTATCACCGAATTGAAGGATGAGTTGTAGCTTCAGTTTGGGACGCCCAAATGGATGAAGCACATGTTTTAGAATTGTTCTTCATGAGATAAACCTGTTTGCATGAGATATGGCATACCTTTTAGGGACAGGGCTTGTGCATTGTAATTGTAACTCATGTTGAGTTTACAAATCTTAGAAAATCCTATTTATCTCAAGCAAGTTGAATAGAGTTGTGAGAGTTTTTATTGCAGTTTGTGAAGAAGATTGGTGAAGGTACAAGAAGCATTATCAAGCAAGAATTAGAGCTATTGTAATTCAGAGTTTGAATAATAGAATAATTCTTGGTGGAGTTTTTTCCCGAAAGGGTTTCTCCACGATACATCTTGTGTAATCTTTCTAATATCCTGTCTAGTTCTTCTATCAACTTCTGTCTACATTCTACAACAATAAAATGGATTAATCAAGATAATCACCCACAAAGAATATGTAACAAAAGGAAAAGCTTACTTAGATCAACAATATTAAAGTTTTACAGAGTATTAAGCTAAGAAAACACCTCATTTTTCAACACCTAGAACCAATCAAAATTGGTCAATATTGAGTGCTCCATTACTCATTGATGGCTTTGATGTCTAACGTGCAAACCCTGGCCCCCCACTTAGGATAACATGTAAGATACATGCAACAATATGCATAGACATGCAAGTCTAAGTGGTCCCCACCTCCAAAGTGGACACCTAGAAAGAATATTTTGTGAATATGCTTTGTAACCACCACTAATGATTGGATCCACCTATATGAATGCAATTACAATTTATCATAAGTATATAAATATTAAATATTTTTATCCCTCTGACCCTAGGTGTCCAAGTACACATTCCAAGGGTCATTGAGACACGTGAAAATGACTTAGGATTGCAATGTTAATGTCACCTTATCCTAACATAGACTATGAATCTCCCCACAAAGAAGTAACTCTTGTGTCAATGGTGAATACTCAATGAATTATGTTGAAGATGACCCAAAACCAGATACAAATAATATATATGCCCTTAGGAATAAACAAATCCACTAATGATTGTAGAAGCCATTCCCATATTTTGGATGAATAGGGAATCCAAACCAAATATGTGCCTTTGAAGGCAACTATGGTGTCCTCATGTTGGAAAAATGTCTCCCCTGTAATAGGAACTAAATGCCCAATCAAAGAAGTAAAACTAAGAGGACTAATTTGAACTCCATTTGGAAATATTGAAGATGTGATGACATCATTGCTATCAAAGAGGTGGTGCATCTCCTTCAATGAATCCTCCACATCAACAACGTGAGACTCTATAAATATAGATGATATATCTAATAAATAAGAATCCCAATGAGGTGGATCTGGAAGACTAAAATGATTATATTGAACTAAAGTAACAATAGGTTATAATCTAGTAGAGATCTCAACGCATCTCATCTTACCACATTATTCACCCTTGAAAGACATGTTGTGTCTACATAAGATGGTTGATTGTGAACATCAAATGCCTCTATAGACAATGGGTTAAAAGAATCGAGCAAACTAATGCCATTTGCAATGTAAAGTTGTTTGAATTGATGAAATTCATAAAGAAGTTTGAGATCATCAAGTTTATTTAGCATGCATTTATCTATTGTATATGTATTTTCTTCTTGTAATAAACACATTTAATTTTCTTCCAATTTGGAGATATGATTACAACCAACAAAAGTTAATGCATAATTAAATAAACCAAAATGAAGCTCACCCAAAAAATAAAACTTCTCCAAGTGTCAATATATTCAAGTTATCAACCAAAATGCATAAAACTAGTAAACAAAATAAAAGATACTAGGGTTGAATCTATAAAATTATATGGATGGCTAAGAAGATCTCCTTAATACCTATCCAAAATCACAAGAATGGCAAAAAATGGATAAAATTACACAAAGATATGAGCATGAAAGCTAAAATGGATGATTAGGCTTCAACCAATGATAAAAATTCACTAGCAACAAAATTTGGAAAAAATAATAGCACATTGGAAAGTAATCGAAACTAGATTTTTTACGATAATTATTTTTTTAAAACATGACATTGTATTCCCAAGTTATGTGAAAAAATAAACAACTAATTTATGGCATGAAAATTAGGGGTTGGTGGTTGCAAGGTGGTGGTGTGGATAAGATGGATATGTGGAAAATAGGAGGTTGTGTTTCCTAAACACAACTAACTATGTCAAAGCCCTTTGGGGTCAGGCACAACTATTATCCCCGTGCCCCACATGGCCATGGCAGAGTTTAGTATCATCAATAGTTGTAGTAGATGACATCAATGTGTGTTTTTGTGCTTTTTTAAAACAAAATTTTATATTAAACCATACTAGTGTGATGCATTCCTGGTGCAACAATTTCTATATAATTAATGGTGACTAATTAGTATGATACTGTATGATATTGTACAATTATACGAAACTGTACTAATCAGTATGGTTGTACAAATTTTTGCAAGCATGATTCTCAAAATCCCCAAAATATTATCTTGATCTTTTAAGGCTATAACTTTGGTGTTTGGATAGGTGATCTTGGGGTTTTGACACCTTAAAGACATAATGATGATGTTCATTTTACTCTATGATACACCATTTAAAATATTTGGATTGAATCTCTCAATCAAAGGAATGGGGATTACAAATATGGAGCTCTAATATCATGTTGGAGTTGATGATAGAACCCCACAACTACCCAAATATCACCTACAATCAAAACACCCTTTCACATGAGAGAGAAGCAACTAATTTTCTATGAAGCTTGAGATTTCATTAGATGTAAATGAATAATAATTAACTATAATATACAATGAGAAACCCTTGTTATAAAGACAAGAATGAAACCTTTTTATATCACGATACATGTCTTAATCCTATCACATGCGACACAAAAAATCAAATGACCTAATTGAGCTTAAGCATGCTAGCATGAATAGGACCTAATAAGAACTAATTAGGTGATATACCATTTTCACAACAACAACAAAAAACTTTCCTAGTTGTAGTCGAGTCTAATTCATTAAGATGAATAAACGTAAACACAATTAACCTAGACTAATTAAATGATAAACATAAATATCAGGAAATAGGAATATTACTTGTTTTAATTGTATTGAAAGTAAATATAATAGTAAAAGGTGCTTATTCTATGAACAAAGAATGATTGTCTTGAAGATTTTAGAATTTGTGATGCCTCAAAATTAGGAAATATGGTCATATTTTGAAATTCATCTTGCAATTAGAATAATGTTTCTACTCTATATGGGACCAAATGTCACATCCCCATCAGAAGGACCATTTCATGTGGGAATTGGTGGTCAATTTAGCTAAATTAACGAGGTATGAGTTGTGTATGTTCCTATTGTGTGGGAATTTATTGGAGATAACAAGACGGATGGAACAAATATGGGTCTATAGTTAAGAGTGATGGCTTGTGTGCCACCAATAAAGACAATTTCCTACTACACAATTAAGGCAGTATGGTATCCCCTCTTCCCATTGGACGACCCCATGTCAAAGGAATTGAGTAATGGCATGGAGGAAGGAGGTGATTTAAGTTTGTTTTTGTGATCATTTGGGGCAATGTTTTTAGAAAAAATATAATAAAAAAGGAGGAAAGACAACATGGAGAAAAGCTAGAAATAAAAACCTTCAAAATGCAAGCAACAGAGGAAGGACGTGCATAGACTAGGAGAAAACATGGTCTCATGGAATGCGCATATTACAGGATATGAACAAAAGGGGTTGTTGAAGAGGCTTGATAAACTCTTAGGTAAAATAAATTGGTAGATGAAAAGCTAAATTCCACAACTATTTCTAGTATCCTTCTCCCCTATGTAGCCATTGGAGCAACAAATAGGTTATGGGTGCCCATCAAAACATGAAGTATAGAAGAATTTCTTTAGGAATCTATCTGTCAATAAGAGCCACATGCAAATAAGAGACAAGTGAAGTAATTAGGTTTTGAGGGTCTAAACCTATGGATTAGAGAGCCAATACTTTAATTAATTAAATTTAGTGATGGTACATGCTTTTACCATGTATCCATAAGTGCATCATGAAGGTTAGACAAACACTACCAAATTTAGTTAGTTAGTTTTTTTTTTTTTGTATTAATAATAGTTTAGAAACAGTTATACATTGCTTCCAGATCAGAGTATCAGAAAGTTGCTACAACATTTAAATTTTTTACATACATACAATTAGCTGCTGTATATGTCATGTACAACGCTGCCATAAATACAAAATTGGTCATTCTGCACATCAAAAACAAACAAATTGCCTCTGTTTTTGTAGCTTGCGTACCATTACTGATCATACTCTATATATATATATATAAGGGGGTAATTTTAGCATTTATTGTTAGAAATTCCTGCTTTGACTGCCAACTTCTAACAGTGAGTTCCTCATTGGATCTAACATTTTCAATTACTGTATTATCACCTTTGTTCACAGAGTCTAACACCATAAGTTTCCTTTGCCCTTTTTGGTTTACCATCTACCTCATTGAAAATCCGTTGAACCTCACTGAGAGCCTTCATGAAGGTTGCAGAATCTTCGTCGTTGTGATGCCAAGCGTGACTGAGCTTGATTTCTTCTTTGTTGACTCTGATTATTCTGGCCCCCAAAGGCTTCATGAATTTGAGAATAGAAATTTCCATATTCATGGTCACTACTGGCTCTCCACTGTCGGTCCCTAAGCATTAGGTGGTGCTATAGAACAGTAGCACTGTTGATAATCCTTGATTTGCTCCTTTCCCCACCGTCCTCTGCATCAGCTTCGTTGAAGACCCTTTGAAACACTCTCAACGCTCTAAGAAAGGTCTCTGAATCTTCCGAATTGTGATGCCAACTGTGCCTTTCTTTAATCTCAGACTCGTTCCCCATCTTTACGCCATCATTGAGCTGCTTCATAATTTTGGACATAGACAACTCCATATTCAGCGTTACCAAAGCAATTACTGCACCTCCGAGCTGAGAAATGTCACCGGGCTGCAAGGGAGAGTATATCCCTGTCATCATTGAAGGCTATTTGGAGTTCCTGTAGAGCATTCAAAAAGATTTCAATTCTTCTATTGTCAAATCTGTGTGTAGGCCTGCACATAGTGTTCTCCCAGGTGGTTGTGGTAGCGCAACTCCTGTAAGGCCTTATGAATTGCGGAAGTGATATCTCGATGTAATGGGTGACCTACAAGGCAACATGGAGAAAAGTGAGTCTCTTATGTGACTCAATAAGCACCCTCCTGCAACCCTTAAACTTTTCCTCATTTCTTGCTTTCCAAATGTGCCAAAGAATTTCAACAGATAAGAGATTCCAAAATTTAAGACAGTCCTTACTCATTTCTTTATGACAAAATAAAACACTTTTCCATCTAATATTGCCATTATCCCATATTTTGAAATTGAAGCAGAAAATTTTCCAGATTTCCTTTGCATAGAAACAATCAAATAAGATATGAGTAACAGATTCTAGGATGCGGCAGATGCTGCAAACATCAATGTCATTCTTGTTAGATTTGAAAGGCAATTTTTTAAGCAAAACTAACCATTTAAAGCAAGCCTTTTTAGGCTTTATGCTACTGTTCCAAACATCCAAGAGAGCTTTCTTCCAAGTATTATCATTAAGAGCAATATTCCAACATTGGCTACAGTGATCAAGAACAACATTACTAGTGTTTAAATCCTTGAAAATTGTTTTGGCTTGGAGATCAACGAGTCTTCCACCATTTTTCCACACAAGGTCATTCTCCACATATCTCCCTATCTGAGTTAGTAGGGAAGCGACAATTTTTACAGGTTTCAACCAAGGTGGTGTATGTCCTTGCCATAGAGGCAGGAAGATCAAACTCTACACTCAAGGCCTCCCAATTTTTAAGATTACCTCCAGCAAGAAGGTTACTGAAAACCTTAACCCCTTTTTGATTCCAAAGTCTAGCAGAACAACCTTGAAGAAGGGCAAGTGGCTTACCATTGTGATAAAGGTTCCACTAAATAGAGCTATAGGACTGACAGCTAGTGTTAGGCAGAGAGATACTAGGAGATTTGAAATGGGTATTATGCTTGGAGAGCTCCCAGGCCCTCCAAAGACTCTTGAAAACCAGGGAACCAGCAGGGCTCATTGTATGATTGTTAGTGAGGATGTCGCACAGGGGAAAATTCTTCTAGGTTTTTGCCCGTTTCGGGGTAGCATCTTGTATGTTTCTCCTAACAAGGACTTTCCAGGGCTCATTTCCAACTAACACTTTCACGATCCATTTGGACGCAAGGGCAATCCCTTGTTGCCTCAGATCTTTCAAACCCAGGCCCCCTTGCAATTTGTCAGTGTAGCACCAGTCCCACCTTACAGCATGTTTCTTTCTCCTGCCTTTACCATCATACCATAGGAAACCTCTTATCCTTTTTTGGATCTCATTTATTTGGTAACTGCAAAAAAACCAAACCGAGGCAAAATAGATAGTATAAGAAGAAAGAACTTTTTGACAAACTTGGATCCTTCCTGCCAAGGACAGATACTGCCTGTTCCATTTGTCAAACTTCCTTTCAATTTTTGAGGCAATCCAGCTCCACATTTCTTTGAAGTTTGGGTAGACCGCAAAGGGTATACCCAAATACCTAGCTTGCATGCCAGGGCCTCCCCATTGGAAACCATATTCTTTCAGCCAGTCCGGAGGGACCTCCTTCCAACCCAGCATAATAGATTTGGAATTGGCAATTTTTGCCCCTTAGGCTAACGAAAACAAATCAAGCTTCCTCATTAAGGCATCCATATTATCTTTGAACAAATCAATAAAGAGCCAGGTATCATCAGCAAATTGAACATTGATAAGTTCATTATCATCTGGTAAGGAAATCCCTCTAATTCTTGGGGAAAGGGAGTGGTCCCTTAACAGATAAGATAAGGCCTCTAAGGCAATGACGAAAAGTGTAGGAGCCAAGGGACAGCCTTGACGAATGGACCTTTCCAGTGTGATCTCCTCAGATAGGACACCGTTAACATCAACTTGAGAAGTTGCATCTTTAAGGAGCACATCAACCATTCGACATAATTCATTAGGAAAGTCGAAGGCTTTGAGAACCATCCTTAGAAAACTCCATTCCACCCGGTCATAAGCTTTTTCAAAATCTAACAACAACATAGCCACATTTTGACCAGACTTCTTAGCCCACTCCATTACCTCCCAACTCATTATAAGATTCTCCAAGATGTATCTCCCCTTCACAAACCCAGTTTGGGTGGGGCTGATGAGTTTCAAAAGTAAATTGACAAGTCTTAGGGCTAAGACCTTAGCCAAAACTTTGTAAGAAACATTCAACAAGGTGATGGGTCTCTAGTTCTTGACCAGAGTTTTGTCCCCACCTTTTGGGAGGAGCTTAACAATTTCTCTGTTAATGTGCTTTTCTAAGGAACCACCACTCATGGCTTCCTTGTAAACTTCAAGCAAGTCCTTGCTCACCCACTCAGAGAAATACTTGTAGAAATCAATGGGCAGTCCATCACTACCTGGAGACTTGTCATTACTCATTGAGCTAATTTCCTTATGGATTTCCTCTTTGGTAAGACATGCTGCAAGTTTATTTGCCTTCTCAATTGAGATCTTCTTGGGGATTAGTCTTTCCAAAGATCTCCTGGCATTTATGGAGGCTTCACTGTCACCCTCAGAGGAGAAGAGATTTTTGAAAAAACTTGTAAACTGCTTGAGAAGATCCTCCTGAGTAATCAACATATTTTCCCCATCCCATATCTGCTCAATCTGCTCCCTAGCCTTTTTTCCTTTTAGGAAGTTAAAGAAGAAATTTGAGCCTCTATCTCCCTCTTTTAGCCAGTTTACTTTGGCCCTAACTCTTAGCCCATTAACCTTATGGTTCTAGATCTTCCTTAAGCTGTCCTTCATTAAGGTCATCTCTTGATTCAATCTGATATCATCAGGGCAAAGTTGAAGACTGGTTTCAGCTCTGAATAATTGCTCTTGGAGCCCCTTTTCTTCTTTCCTAGCATCCAAGGCACATTTCTTACCCACAGTTTGAAAGAGCTTCCTCCAAGCTTGCACATTGGTATTCCACCTATCAATGGAAGTGGAGTTTTTAAGGAGCCATTTTTTGATCTCCCTTATGGCTGCAATTGCATCACAACAGTCCGGGTTCTTAAGCAAATGAGAATTAAGGAAGAAAGAAGATTTTCCTGAGTTTTGCCTTGCGTTCTCCTATATGGTAGCTAAGCTAGCCTTGATAGGATGATGATCAGAGAGGGTGTAAGGCAGGACACTTACCTTAGACCCTGACTCATCAGGGGTGAAGTAAAAGAAATCTTTATGCGCATAAATTCTGTCCAGCCTGCAATAGATTCTACTGCCTCCCTTTTGGGCATTACACCAGGTATACCATATGCCTTTGCAGTTCTTCTTGTCCTTTTCCATGGGGTCAATCAACTTGAATTTTTGTTTTAGTCTTAGGCAAAAGAATTTTTCATTTCCTTTCTAGGCCATATCAATGCCTCCCCATTTGTCCTCAGTTTGCTCAACCATGTTGAAGTCTCCCCCCAGGATCCAAGGAACAACATGAAGGGAAGAAAGCCATTGCCACAAGGTGATTCTTTCTCTGTAATCATTTGGGGCATACATAGAGCATTCCCCAAATTCCAGGTTGTCCTTTTTTAGAGTGACCCAAATAGCCCAGTTGCACGAAGAGCAGTCGTTGCCACTAATCCACTTTGTCCAATGATTTGCCACCAAGACGGAATATCCCCCCTTGCCCCTATCATGAGTGGTTGAGAAGGAGGCAGCCCCATTCCAGATAAATCTTAGGTTTGTTTCCAATGAGAAGCCAACTGCTTTGGTTTCTTGCAGCAACACAAAGTCCTTATGCTTATGCATGTTTAAGAACCGCCTGATGATATACTTCCTGTCCGGGGATTCTAGCCCACGGACGTTCCAAGACAAACAGTTAAGCTTCATCGTCCCCAGTCATAGGATTGTCACTCAGCTCCTACTGGAACTGTTCAAATCACTTAGGGAGTTTCTCTTCAACTTCAAGCTTCTTAGCCATTAGGGACTGGATAACTCCACTATTCTTTTTTCTTTTGTGTGTGGGGGCCTCATCGCTTTTCTTCAACGAAGAGGAGTCCTTATTTTTCTTAGGCCTTCCGGGCCTATTTTTTGTTATCGAAGCCTGGTTGGTAGGCCCCTGTGTGACACCCTCAGTAGATTTGTTAACTAGAACCAAGTCCTGGCAGGTGGAGCCTGACTCAGGGTCTTTGGGGGGTCTGGGTTCCTCTTCCACCTGCGAAGAAGGGTTGGGCACTGAAGCAATTTCCTTACCTTCAGCAAATAAAGAATGGTTGGAGCTATCAGGATGGCCAAGGTCCTTGTGGAAACAGTCCTGCAGCCTAGGAGAAGGCCCTATTTTGCAATGGCATTCGTCGCAAGGAGAAGAACCAAGCGGGGGCAATTGCTTGCCCAGAAGTTCTCCATCACTCAACAGAGCATTATTATTGGATGAAACATTTTAGGTGCATCTCACAGGGTCTGCATGGTGGATCACAAGGTCAGTGGTCATCTCAATACCCCCATTGACATCTTTATTTGCTGGGATAATTTTGGAGTCAAATTGATTGGAACCCTTTTTTATCCGAAGATCCACAGTTTTAGGTTTGGGATCAGGTCCCCCAAAATTTTTAGAAATACGATTTTTTATTTTTCTTAAGGCGAGTTGCTGGGCATTCAGCTTCTCAAGGAGGACAACATCCCTGGTGAGGGGTTGATTCGGGAGAGGCCTGGAGAGGTCAGCGACGTGAGCACTTGAGGTGGCCTCAACGGTGCCCTCTTCAACTTCAAGGGAAACAAAAGGGTCTCCATGAGAGGAAACACCCTCCAAGTTGGGGGAGATCGGGTGTGGGGGCCTCACACCACCAGACGAGCCAGGTAAGGAATTCTCGGCACTACCCTTATCAACAGCTTCTAGATTTTCAGACTCCCGTGAGGGGTTGGGGGTATCAACTTCTGCCAATTTACCGTTAACAAGTGGTTGAGCGTTTCTAGCAGCATTCTTTTTTTGGATGATTGGGCAGTTTTTTCTTAAATGCCCTTCTCTTTTGCAAAGGAAACAGGAGTTCACTCCACCTAAAAATTCCAAAGGGCATGATTTAACCCTGCAATCCTCAAAAATATTAAGATTTTTGGGGATATCTGTTATGGGGTTAAGCGAAACAAGAACCCTAGCGTCCAGGTTGGGAAGAACGGCTTTGGTTTCATCAACCCTTAGGACTTTACCTATTGGTTCTAAAATCTGAGGAATTATCCTCTAGAATTCAGAGGGGAGATCCTTTATAATTATCCACCTCGGGCAAGAAAGGGAAATTAACTCCTCAGCAACCGCCGAAGCAGACCAGGCAAACACACGGAATGTGCAGCCACCAATATTCCAGAAGGGTCTATCAAGGGTTTTTTTTTGCATTTCGTTGTTTTTAAAGAAAACTACAAAGAGACCTTTCTGAATTAATCTAAAGTAGGAGACTTGAATATTAAATTTCTTTTGCCAAGTATTAATAATCCAGGAGTCTATATACCTCATTGCCGAAAATCTATTAGCATCTATTGCTGCTAAAAAAATTGTGGTGTCTTTTAACCGATTCCTTTCATTGGAGATTATTTCTTTCATTTCTATGTTAGGATGCAAGAAAATATTATTACTGGCTTTAGAGGAGTGCTTACCTTCTGTACCACTCACCTCACACCCATCTGCAACCACAGAGAACTTCGCACCTTCGACTGCAGAGAAGCACGGGTCTGCGACGGCTTCTTTGAATGTTTTTGCTCTAGCGCTCTTCGGGGAGCCAGTTCTAGAGTCCTTAAAAGAGGAGTCGGGGGGTCTTGTGCCCCCTCCATGGCGTTCGCTTACACCCCTACCAGCGAGCATTTCCTATAGGACCGAGGAGACTCGGAGCAAATGCAGAGAAAGCCCAACAACGGGAGAACAAACAGAGGAAGAACAGATAGGAGAAAAAAGAAAAATAAATGACACCGGGAAAGCAAGTAATGAGGAAAAAAGATAAGAGCACAGAAGGGCATTGCCCAGTGCCAAACGTGGGTGGGGAAGGTGGGCCTCCCCATGCCTTGGGAAGCGAGCATCATCAAAACCCTAGCCCTCCTCGAACACCGCACGCCACTTGCAGAGCCAATATTTTTAAGGAAAAATCTCCAAAAATAATTTTTTACTCTCAAATTTAGTTTATTTTTACTAAATATGTGTTATTTATTTATTATCAAGTTTCAATTGTATAACTTTACAAAATATAATATGAATAATTATGGTATATTCATCACAAGCAATTAAATAATAACTAAAATAAAATAAGTACACAGGAAACACCCACAAACAAAAAAGAGCTTGGAAATGTTGGATGCCTTGTCTTACCTTCAATTTTTGGTGGAGCATACCCATCATCAAATATATCAACTCATATATAAAATAAATGAGCACTAATAAAGTAGAACATCAAGATAATTGGATTAAGAGATTCAAATGTTGGTTTCTTCCCCAACACCTTTACATTACAACACATATTTCTAGTGTGTTTTTTCTCCAAAAGCAAATATGTTGGAATAAAGTAAATTTAGTACAAGTTTGAATATATAAATAATAAGAAATGAGAGAAGGTAAAATATCAATAAGCCACCTCAAATATTGAAAATTTGGTAAATTTTATAAATTAAGAAGATACCATTAAATATTAATACAATCAATAAATATAGAGGAATTTGGATTTGTATATAATAATTCTAGTTACATATTTTAAACCACTCCAGTTTTAAATAAATATATATCATTCTTGATCTTCTTTATGGTAGGTAGCCAAAATTCATTTTATAGAACATAAGTTAGAACAATAATAATTGATGTTGACCAACATGAACTAGCAATTTTCATGTCAATCTTTCATAATTAAATACAATTATGACTATTTTATTATGTATGTGTTAAATAATTAAAAAAATAAAAATAAACCTTACGTATTTAAAATTAATAAACAAATGTAACATTAACATAACATTTTAACTTGATTTATTATATTTTATGTATTTTTTATTTCTTCTCAAAATTTACTTATAAAATACTTTTTGATTTGATTTCATTAATTTATTACTATCAAGCAATAATATATTTTTTAATTTCAAACTTTACTTTCATATTTCTTAACATATTTGTGTGGCTATGAATTATCAAATTAAAAAGAATTAAAAAATATAATTTTTAAGACAATAAATATATTTATTTTTATATGGCAGAGAATGCAGAGGAAAAGGTTGATGAACCTGTGTCAAAGACGATAGATGGTCACAATAAGGGGTCTGAAGGGGTGGCGAGCAAGCAGAACAACATTGCCTTTCAACCACTGGTAAGGGTGGATGTCTCTTCATTTGTGAACCGGGATGCAAAGCATTTGGAACAGAGGGCGGTTATTGGTAGGTTTCTAGGACAACGATTCTCAAGAAAACAAATTGGTGAATGGATTCTGGACAATTGGGAGTTGGATCCAATTGTGAATTTCCTTCCAAAAAGCTTCTTTGTGGTGGTGTTCAAAAATGAAGTGGACAGAGATAAGATTTTGGACGCCCCACCGTGGATGAATGGTTCGTCATATCTCTTTCTCCAAAAATGGTCACGAAACCTTAATCCGCTTGAGTGCAATCCATGTAGCGGGCCAACATGGCCGCGGTTATATAACCTCCCTTATGAATACTGGTCCAAAAGTTGCATTGAAAAAATAGGTAATTCGTTCAAGAAAACGTTGGAAGTGGATTTGAGGGAAGGAGAATCCCTGATTTATGCAAGAATTATGGTAATGTCATTACTTGAAATCCTGAAGTTAATCGTCCTGGAAGCCAACAGTTCTAAATGGAAACAATCGATAGAAGTGGAAACAAATAAATTCTTTTGTTTGAAGTGTCGTCGCATAAACCATTCTGAAGCATCTTGTAAGCGTTTCCCTCCGAGAAAAAAAAAAAAAAAGTGTCTGGAAGGAGAAGCCACAGAGGAAGGTTTCGGGGAATAAACAAGAAGTGGGTGGGGACCAATTGTCTTATGAAACTGGAATAAACGGGGTGTCAGTCTCAATGCACATTAAAAACTGGGAGATTGTCTTGGCGGAGCCAATTGCCTCAATAATTCTAGATCCTATGACTCAAGTTGAAGAAGGAGAAATTGTTGGGGAAGGTGTGGAACAGACTCTTCCCCTAAGGATGATTCATTGGCATGAGGTTGAGGACCAATTGGGTGAGCAGGCATCAAATATAGAGAAGTTTGAAGAATTGGACATTCTTGAAACAAGGAAAATTGCTCAAACGGCCAAATCTGCCCCGGTGTCAAAGGCGGGGAGAAAATCTTATAAACAAAAAAGAGAAGAAGAAGCATTGCGCGGTGACCAACCATCAATTCGTTCCTACATGATGAGATCCAAGGGAGCACAGGCCTCCCTTGGAGGGAGATGAAGATTCTCTCATGGAATGTTAGGTGCATAAGTGCCCCTAACAAGAGGCGACTGGTCAAGTGCCAGTTGGAGTGTCAAAATCCAGAGTTAGTTCTTTTGCAAGAAACAAAACTTGAAGGGAATGAAGTTGAAGCATTCATCAAGTATAACAAAGGTTGGGAAGGCAGTTTCATTGAAGCAAGGGGGGCTTCAAGCGGCTTGGCGTCCTCTAGAAGCCTAGAAGAGTCAAAGTGGAAGCCTTTGTTTCAAACCAGAATTGGATGAAATTAAAGGTAACATATCTTCAAACAAATTCTATCTTTGAAATTCACAACTTTTATGGCCCCACAAAAATAGAGGATAAAAAAGAATTATGGGATACCATTTCAAGATCTTTAGGCGATAATAAGGTGATCCTAGGGGGAGACTTCAATGCTATCATGGATCTAAGTGAAAAACTAGGGGGTTCCAGGAAAATTTATCAATCCCATAAAGACATTGTGAATTTCATTGAAGCAAACAAACTGATAGATGTTAAAACCTCAAATGGCATCTTTACTTGGAATAATAGAAGGAAATATTTTACTAACATAGCTGAAAGGCTAGATAGATTTATTTTTTCTGAAGATTGACTGCAGGGCAATTTGTTACCACAGTCCACCATTGGGCCAATTTCAATTTCAGACCATTACCCAATTGAGTTGGTGATCAAGCTTGATTCTAAACCAGCCAGTGGGCAATTCAGATTCAAAAGAATGTGGATGAGGGCACCCGATCTACCAGATCTCTTAAGGACTTGGTGGGTCGAACCCATGGTGATTAAAGGCTCAAAGATGTTCATTTTCTCCAAAAAATTGCAACGGCTGAAGGAGAAACTAAAAATATGGAACAAATCTTCTTTCAAAAATATTTTTGAAGAGAAGAAGCGCATTGAATTAGAATTGGCGGTGCTGGGGGAAGTTATCTTAAATCAGGGGATGACGAATGTGGAGTATGAAAATGAGAAGACTCTTTTGGTAGAATACAGTGAAGTGTTGGCATGGGAAGAGTGCTATTGGAGGTCGAAGTCCAGTGACACCTGGCTATGCGAAGGCGACCAGAATACAATTTTTTTTCATAACTCAACTAAGGTGAAAAGAAGTTGGAATAGAATCTCTCACATTTCTCTAGGTGGGGGCGTCTTCATCACTACATATAAGGATATCCAGAAGGCAGGGATAGACTACTTTTCTTACTTGCTGGGAGGGGAAGGGGAGGCCGACTTGGCAGAGATGGGGATCATAAATGATATAGCTCCTAAGATAAGTGAGGCAGACAATACCTTCTTATATGGTAAGATCTCAAAGGAGGAGGTGAAAGTGGCATTGTTCTAGATGCAGCCAGACAAAGCCCCAAGGCCTGACGACTTCAATGCCTTCTTCTATTAGCAATGTTGAGACTTTGTGGGGGATGAGATTATTGGGGTGGTGGAGGAGTCAAGGAGAAAACAGTCAATGCTCAAAGATTTGAATAACACAAATATTGTGTTAATCCCCAAAAAGGAGGACAATATTTCCTTTGATGACTTCTGGCCAATAGCATTGTGTAATGTAATCTTCAAAATAATAACCAAAGTGGTGGCAAATAGATTGAAATTGTTCCTGCCGCACGTTATCTCTCCAGAACAAAGTGGGTTTGTTCCTGGTAGAAATCTTACAGACAACATCATCGTGATCCATGAAACATTGCATACTTTGAAATGCTCCAATGTCAACGGCATGGTAATCAAATTGGATATGAGCAAAGCCTATGACAGGGTTTGCTGGAGATTTTTGATGGGGGTGTTAAAAAGACTTGGTTTCGGGGAGGACTGGTTATCATGGGTCTTTAGTTGCATTTCCACCCCGAGATACTTAGTGGTAATAAATAGGTCCCCCTGTGGTTTCTTTTGTGGGGCAAAAGGACTCTGCCAATGGGATCCTCTGTCACCTTTCTTATATGTGCTCATGACAGAAGCTCTATGCTCTCACATAACCAGGTTGAAGTGCTTGAATTTTTGGTGGGGCATTGAGGTAGCAAACAACATTCTGGCAATCTCACACCAATTCTTCGTCGATGACACAATCCTTCTGGGAAGAGCAACGTTGGAAGAAGCTTCAACAATCAAAGCCGCTTTAGTTAAATATTGCAGTCATTTGGGCCAACAGATTAATCCATTAAAATTCAATGTTTTCTTCACAAACACGCCGCGTGGGCTGCAATGAAGAATTGTAGGTATATTGGGCTTCAACTTGGGACAGTTGCCTACAATTTACTTAGGAATACCTCTCTTTTCTAGACCAGTAAAAAAAATTCTTTGGGAGGCGATGTTGAACAAATGCTCCTCGTGCATTGACAACTGGAAGGGTCGATGGCTGACATTGGTCGGCCGAATCACAATGGTGAAAGCAGTGTTGGCGGCCATTCCCATATACATGTTGTTGTGCTTGGAAGTTTCGGGCAAAGTATTAAGTAGATTAAAAGGCATTCAAAAAAAAATGTTGTGGGACGGTCCTCATGAAAGGAAACACATCCCCTTGCTAGCTTGGGAGACGGTATTAAAACAAAAGGAGCAAGGGGGTGGGGGTGTGAAGGATCCAACGATACAGAACAAAGCATTAGGCGCAAAACTCTCCTGGAAGATGTTCAAAAGCTTTGGTTCCCTTTGGGTCAGTATTTTGCAGGCTAAGTACTTGGATTCCAATGATCCAGAGAGAATACTAACAATTGCTAATCCCCAAAGAGGTTCATCAATCTGGAACTTCATTCTAAGTTGCAAGGAATTTGTGTGTAATCACCTGTCATGGAAAATTGGGGATAGTAGAAGTGCCCTCTTTTGGGATGAGTCATAGAATGGCTATCCCACATTGAAAGAGCTTCCAGCATTGGCAGAGGCGGTGGAACCAACAAAGGAACTCTATGGGGTGCACGTTCGGGATTATGTGGATGTAAGCATTGTTAATGGGTAGCAAGTCTGGGTTTGGAAACCTCTCATTGGACTGTAGGCTCAGCTTGGGGAGGTGGTTAGAAGGGAACTAGCAAATAGGCATTTGCTTATTTCTGACAACCAGGATAAAATTATTTGGTGTGCAGCCAAGTCAGGAGAATACATGGCTAGCGCAAGATACAAAGTGTTAAATTTTGACTTGGAAGTGGCCTCATGGACCAAGGATCTTTGTTGGGGGAAGTTTGTGTTGCCAAAGGCAGGGGCCTTTGCGTGGATGACCCTCCACAAGCTCATACTCATAGGGGATAGGCTGAATCGCTTTGGTATCCAAGGCCCTCACTGGTGCGTCCTCTGTAAGAGGAGCAACGAAGATGTTCATCACTTTTTGGTCCAATGTGAGTTTGCCCAATCTTGTTGGATGGCGTTCAAAGCAATGTTGGATTGGCACGAGCCTCTCCCAAATAATTTGAAACAAGTTTTTGATTCTTGGCCCATCCTATATAAAGGTGGGGCTTTCGAAGGGTTGTGGTTTGAGACTCTAGCCATGTTAATATGGCAGATTTGGAAGGAACACAATGCAAGGATTTTTAGGGAGAAAGAGATAGATGTGGCAGGGGTTATTGCAAAGATTGAAATTGGCATTAGTGAGCACCTCAACGGAAGACTCAAGATGTCAAAGTACAGGTTCTTCTTGTCATGGGATGAAAGGATGTGCAAGCGGTGGGGCTTTCTCACCTGGCCCCAACACCTATCACAAAAGAAGGTTGTAGGCAAGACCAAGGCCAAGTGGTCGCTACCCCGTAGGGGCCATCTCAAATTGAATTTTGACAGGGCCTCTAAAGGCAACCCGGGTGAGTCAAGAGCTGGTTTCATAATTAGGGATGCGACAGGTAAAATGTTGGGGGCAGGATCTTCAAAGCTCTCGTGGGGCACCAACACAGTAGTAGAGTGTGTAGCGTTGTGGGAAGGCATCAGTTTCTGCATCTCAAAAGGTTGGGACTTTATTGACATCGAAGGTGATTCAGAGGTGGTAATAAGGGCAGTTGGGGCTGGCTACGCTCCAAGTTGGCGGCTTCAAATGTGGATCAACAAGATAAGACAAAGTCTCTCTGCCCTCCAAGATTTCAATCTTTCACACATCTACAGGGAGGCGAACTGTGAGGTAGACCTCTTATCGAAGTTTGTCGTTGACCAAGTTTCTTCCAATTTGGTTTATGAGTCTTTGGATGTTTGGTCGGGGTTAGAGGTGGTTGTAAATGTTGATCTGTGTCATTCTTTTTGTCATGGTCAGGGCGGGGCCTATGTGGAGGATCGTAGAGTGCCTCAGAATGTTCCTTTCTGAACTTGGTGGCCAGCATGTGATCTTGGGTTTGGACGTTGTTGCAAAAGGGGTGGGGATGATTCTGCCAATGGTTCAGAAGGTGAAGGGGCTGGTGGTTGAAGGTGTTGTTGTGGTGGAAGGTTCGGTTTGCCATGGATGGCAATCAGGAAATGTATGCAGTTGTTGGGGTCTACCATTTTGTTGGTATCTTTGCAAATTTTACTATGTAAATTCCATTTGCTTTAATAAAATGAGAGCTACCCTCTCTGGTAGTAATTTGCCAAAAATATATATATATATATTTATTTATTTATTTTTATAATATGTAATTGTCTTTATTTTTATTAAATTAATATATTTATATTTCATAATTTTAATTTTATTAAAAATTAATTTTAAAAATATATATTAAAATAATCCAATTATTATTAAATTTACATTTGAATGGAAAGAATGAACACAATTATTGTTATAAAATTATATGTCATGTATTTTATATTTGATTAAATTGAAAAATAAATTATGTACGGATAAAAAAACTTTATATGAAATGTAAACATGTGGATTTAATTTTACAAGGTGGATGGTAATAATGACACAAATTTCCCAGATATTATCAAAAATCTTCACACTGTATATTATATAATAATAAAGAAGGAAGGGCAAATGATATTATATATTAGATAAACTTTCTCAGTTGTCTACCTCATTTGCAGCCCCAAATAAGTGTGTAATGGGAAAATCTAAATTAAAATCCTAGCTAGTAGGCATGTTGTGATTCATATTCAACTTTTCTCATCCATAACTTAGGGTAGCAAGAAGCAATAATGCTTATAGATTTGGATTTGTTCTAGGTTTTATTAGAATTACTATCAACGTTTCGTTTGATCATGCTAGCATTGTGTTGCTCCAAATCTACTCACCATTATTATGTATGAGTTAGAAGTGAGACAACACATGTGTTGCTCTCATGCAGCCTATGTGGACAAATCACTCCTACTCATGTGGCAAATTCCAATAGAATGGAGGATTTTCTACAGGACTACCCTAGGAAGGAGTGGCCTAAAAGTACAGGGATGTTCATATGTGGAGGATTTTTGGCATTAACTTGATCATGATCTTCATAGGGAAGGAGAACTTGGTGACTAACGATGGTGTTGATTTATGGCATGGTGGTTGCAATGTGGAAGTAAGCTCTAGCAAACCTCTAAAGAGGTTTTGTAATGGTTATCCTCGTATGATTTTGTGTGTTGTTTGCATGGATTATGTTGAGTATTGACAAGGAAAGCATCTACTAATGGTTTTATGCTTTAATTAACTCTTGAAGGACTAACCCTCTTTCTTGTCACCTATTATTCTCTTCTAGTGTTTTTTTGCAAAATTAAAGTTTATTCTTGAACTTGGTCTTAGTCAATTAATTTTAAGTTTGATTTAATTCTTCTAAGTTTATTTAGGATGGATTCTATCTAGTTCTCTCTGATCCCAAAACATGTGATCTTGATAGTGGGAAAGAGAACATATAGGTGTACACTAGTTACATTTCGTGTTTAAATTAGTTTGTGTTTGATTGTGTTGATTCTAAATTGATTTTTTTCTTTGGATGTATTTTCTCTTTAGCAAGTGTTTGAATACTTTTTTTTCTTATTTTGTTGTTTTCCTTGTCTTGTTAGCAAGAAATGGACTACTAATCTATTTTTTGTGTTTTCCTAAATAGCAATGTTATCTAATTAGCTAATTGGATGTAGCAAGAATGATTCTAATAACTAAATGAATACATATGAGCAAACTAATTTTTCATTTTCCTTGATTTTATATTTAATTTGTAAGAGGTGTTTTGTTTTCTATTGTGTTGTTGATAGTGTTGATGGTGTTTGATTTAAAAAGAAAAATTAATCTATAGAAATATAGTACAATGAAACAAATAAATCCTATCTAACTAATACTAAATCTATGATCTAGTGATTGAAAGTCACATATTCAGGAAAAATGGAAGATAGCTTATATATTATACTTACTATTCTAATTTAACTTTTAAAAATAAACAACTTGAAAGAAAATAATAGAATGTCACAGATAAGATGTTGATGAAATTCTCATAGAACATGTGCATCCTCAATGGTCCAAAATTTTCAATATTCTCCCCTCTCCAACTTGGTTGATAATTCACTTGATGGAAGAAAGGGAAGATGGGAAACTAAACTAAGATGGGAATGGAAAAGGTTTGTAATTTTTATATTGAAAACTTTGAAGCTACAAGATAACTATGGAGAGAACTTAGAGGTCATGTAGAGAGTGGATATTACAAGAAAAGCTTATACTTTTCCTTGGAGACTACTAGAATTGACCTTCTAACCTACTCAAAAGATTATGACTAGAGAGGTAACAAAATTATAATTCCTACAAGGGGAAACCAATAAACAACTAAAGACTGTTTATGAATACGATTTATGGTGTATAAGAAAAATTATATTCACAATTAGTGTGGAACTCAAGAGTTAATAGAAGTAGCTACAATTAGGATTGAGTTACACTAAGATTGAGGTAAAAAATGGTTACAAAATAGACAGAATTGAAAGTTTCACACATTATGAGGTTGCCCCTTTTATTAGGGAAATTCACCCATTTTACTAGGGAAGGTCACCCAAGTGACTCTAAAATGGACAAGTAACCTTGAGAATGCTTAAGCAACCCCACCATTTGAAAGGTAACTTTGTAGTTTTGAAAGAGCAAGAAGGTATGTAAGGAAAAATGCTAGGGGTGACAAGGCAATGGAAAGGGAGGATCCTAGAAGCTAAGAAAAAACTTTCATCAAGGCCAAAAAGGATGAGAGGTAGTCTTATTCATGCCACATTGGTTATGAGCAAACCATTGGAATATCATGTACGCTAGTTGAATTTTGGGCACTAACAAGCAATACTACCCATGATGCTACTTATGCAGGCTCCAAGTATTGATTGATAGTATTTTATGTGTATAGGGGTTGGTGCATCATAGAGGAATCTCAAGTTATTAGGAATGAATCTACATCTCGCTTAATTGAGTTACTTAATTTGAGTGATGAATGTCAAACTTTAATGTGGACAAATTACTATGTAAATTCAATAGAAAAGATTAATTTTATAGTATTGTAACCTTTATTACCACTTCTCACCTATTGAACCAACAATTTCACCTACCCTTTCTCATAGAGGAAATGTCTTTGGTATAATTGAGTTTTCATTTTTATGCAAAAATTTATTTATGTGTTTGGGAGATATCATTACAAAGCATAATTTGTTTACTTAGTTATGTTTCCCTCTAGATTTGTGCATTATAATATAGAAGCATAAAGTCTAAGCTATGGTATTAGAAAATTATCTAGATTATATTTGACCTATCTGTATTTCTAGTATTACTTCATGGGTGTGAATTGTGGGCTAGTAGTAAATCATAAATAAAACATGGATGAATAGGGGAGAGGACCAATTAGATGCACATGCTCCACTAGTAGTTGTTGTATAACAATGGCCCTTTTTTACTTTTACATATTACTTGTAAAGTTAATCATTGGTGGCCATTATGTTTGTACCTAAAAATTTGACAAAAGTACCCACTTTCATATGTCACGTCAAAGAAACAACTAATCATATGGTGAGACATAAGGCAATCAATAATACATTCCTCGATGCACATGTTTTGATCTAACTTTGAAATAGGGTGTTTGAACAACTCAACGAAGACATGGTTAAGGTAGCGACATCAATGATGCCCAAAACCCCAACTACCAGATTATCAAATAAATTTGACTTAGCATTTAGGAGATTGGGAGGTGTAAATTAAGGGTGCATGACTATAAAATCCCCTCCCTAAGAGGATTCATTAATATATTATCACACATTTGGAGTTCAAAATAAAAAGCTTAAGTATATTCTTCTAGAAAAGATAGGTACCTTCCATATTGAGGCAATTGCTATAATTTGTCCCTTGGGATATAATTTTTTTGAATAAATAAAGGCATACGTATGGTATAAGGTTGTCACCAAAGAATTTTTGAATGCGATAAAGAAGACTTGGATGAAACAAAACATCAATTAGATGAACAAATGGAATATTAACTTACATGCATGCCCAAATAATAACAAAGAGCTAAAGATACTTTCTATGGATAAATTCCATAAGTTTGTGTGGAAAAAGGAATTAGAGAAAAAGAGGAAATGTTATCCTGGTGAATTTAACACCACATATGATCATAACCAACATGCCTACATACAAGAAAATATCACTTGGAGAGCAAAGATGATCATAGCTCAATTAAGGACTAACATCATTGTTGATGTGAAATAGGTAGATAGAAGAGTCCAAAAGAAGAATGGGAGGAGAGGGTATGTGTCTCTTACACAACTACCACAACTAAGTCCGATAAAGTGCAAAGGTTACAATGATATTGGTGGGAATTATATAAATACTTTAATATTATTTTTTTACAAGATCTATTCAAAGAGGAGAAGATTGAGAGAATAAGGGAGTACATCATCAAAATAAATTCTAGAAGGCAAATAATGAAAAAAAATATAGTCTATTTAGGTTGTCTTTGGTCTCGTGGAAATTAAAAACCTTCTATTCTATTATATTCCCCCATGTCTTAAGATGTGTTAATTTAACATTTAATTTGGGGTAATTAGGCATCAAAATCTAGTAGAATCTAGTATCTATCTTTCTAATTTGGTCACTTTAGCCCCTTACAAATTTGTACGCATCTCAATTAATCCACTTCCTTATTATGAATGCAAAATTTCTCAAAATAAGATCAATGCAATAGTATTTCCCTCCAAATTTAAATTCATTCATCATTAATTTTGAGTTGATGCAATTCAATTTTTTTAATATTATTCATTGTCTTGTGCACCATAATTTTTTGAATTGGGTTCTAGATTAAAATATTTTAAAACATACACTTGCACTCTAATTTCATATCTAAATATTTGTAAATATTCTATTTACAAATCAACCAATTGAAAGAGAGAAGAACAAAGCATTGTAGATTATAGATCTATGTCTACATCAGAAGAACAAATACTACAATAATATTCGAGCTAGCCATTTTGCATTTATCACGTTGCCAATCTTGTAAACAAAAGAAACATGGGTCTAACTAAGGAATAACAAAGTATCAAACTTCAACCCTTACACAATAAACTTGTAAATGTGTTCATTGACATCCCATTTCCTTGTATAGATAGCTAACACATTCAAAATAGATTTTGAAGGTTTTGGCTATAAAAAAATGATTGTGGAGTTCAAATGGGATCACGGAATTGAAAGACAAGATCACTAGCATGATTTTATTTTGAAGCTCAAAACAATAGAATCAATCATTCATTTTCATTTCTATGTAATGAAGTTCTTTGATTCAACACACGTTCAACTTATGTCACGATATTATTATCACAATTCAATGAGATAGATACACACATTCTTATTCTTTCACCTTTCTCATCAACACTTTTTTTTTCATCATGTATGTGATTTAACTCCTTATCTATCTATAATGTTATTGATTATTAATTGGTTCATTCATTCATTTATCATTCTATCTTTAGATATTTAAAAGTAGGCAACCATTTATTCCTCTTTATTTCATGAACTTGATCACTCACCCCCTAGGCTTTTACCTTGTGGCTTGACCTTCTACCTTGATGCTTCAAATCCAATATTTCTAGCTACATTCATCTTTTCCATATCTAAAATTAGTATATTTTTCTACTTATCCATTGCACTCAGCATTGGAATTAATTTCTTTCCCTTCATCCATTGTTTATTGATTGTTACATTTTTCACTTTGGATCATTCATCTACATTGGGATTAACTTAATGCATAAAACAAGGATTATAAGGTAGTTTTTGCACTTTATTGACTCTTATTCTTTGATCCTCGATGATATTGAATCTTTTTACCACATGAATTATGCTACATGTTCCATGTAGGAGGGATGGTTGCACATTATTGTGTAATTTTTCATCCTTCATGAACCTTGTTAGTACCTCTTCATGTGTTTTAAAATACTTTGATTCATTTATCTACATGATTCATAATGATTATATTCTTTGAATGGAAATTATGGTGTATCCCTACCTTCTATTAATCCATCTAAGGATTTTCCTCCATGTGGTGTTTTTCCTTCATCCCATACCTAGTATTCCTCTTACATCTATAGATCTTCCTATGTGTTCACCTATTGGTTAATCTTTCATTGAGGATCCTATTAATGTATCATTGATTGATATATATGCATTATCCCATGTTATGTTGATGTGCCTCATTTTACTTATGATATGAATAATGATATGCCTCATTATGAATATGTTTTCCCATGACTGGTGATAGTGTCATGCACTATTATGATATATATCTTCTTTATGCTTGTACATCTACCACCAATTATCATGATGTGTATTTAGTGTGACATTTTTTTTATGCTTATTCCCACAATGTTGATACACTTGAAGATGAAGAAAATTCTAAAAAACTCATGGTGTTTTTATAGACACTTAAAATTGTCCTGAATGATATTGCACATTTGAATTAGATTACTAACTTCATTTTCATCATGAATCATTTTTTTCAACCGTTTAATTAAATTATCTTCATTGTTTAATTAAATTCATCAGTTTCTCCTATTAATCAAATAATCAATATTATTTGGCTAATTCATCCTCTTTCATGCTAATTTTCATCTTATTTAATTAGGTAATGCAAATTATTTAATTAAATTACTTATGTCTTCTAATTTAATTAAATAATCTCAGTTATTTAGTTAAATGTCATTAAACCCACTTTTATTAAATAAGTTAGTTATTTAATGAAACTCCTAATTTCTTCCATCTTGCACAATTAAAACATTGTTTTAATTATCTAAATAACTAATTTCTCTCACCCTCCCACTTGCAAGGGAATATTCCCTCCATTTGAACTCCTCTAAAATGGAATATTCTTGTAACAAACTTCCTAACAACTTCCTAATTTTTAGGAAGTGTGCTTATTTGAATCAAGGAGAGACATTAATTAAATCCTTGATCCTTATCAACTTGCATTCTCATTCATTGATGAGAGTCCTTGATCCATGCCATCTCCTCTCATTGCTTCTCATCCATTAATTGATCAAATCAATCTTGACCATTGATTTAGCCACTTCTCCTATAAATACTCCTTATTTCTATGAGAAATGGATCTAATTTCATTTAGAGCAACTAGACTACAATGAATTTTAGAACCATCTCCATTAACATTTTAGCATTTAGCATCATTTTAGTATAGTTTTTCATCCATTTTGGCTTAGTTTACATCCATTTTCATCAATATTCATCAATGGAATATGTTTAAAAGCTTGTTTCAACTAAGGGGTTGTGAAATGGCTGACATTCCACATCAATGCAACACTAATCCCCTGATGGGATGAGATTTGAGTCATTAGATTAGTTTCCTTTAAGCGTTTCTTGTTTGTTTATGTTTAAACGACTTCTTTATTTGATGTTTTCAAGTATTTTATTGGGAGTTTGACTTAACTAGCTAAATCTTGGTTTATTTATCATGGATATGGCAAGTTTTGCTTAGGTTATTATCATGTTCACATTTTGGCACTAGAAGGAGGGCATAACTAACCAAATTTGACAAATTTTTCTTGAGTTTCCCATGATTTGCAAGTTGCAGGTAGAGCAACACTATTGAAATTTACCAGAGCGACACTTTTGTGGCATTGCAGTGCTTTTGTTGTAGATCAACGCTATTGATACATGGCGACATTATTGAAATATTATGGCGCTTTTAATTTTCTAAAAAAGGCGCACTATTGATATTGTAGCGCTATTGACCATTCAATTTTTTTCACAGGTTCAACAGAGAAGCGTTATTAAAATTTACCATAGCTACTCTATTGAAAAATTGCCACACTATTGAAATATTGTGGTTCTATTGATATTTGATAAAGTGGCACTATTGCAGGTAAGGAAAAGAGTTAAGATTTTCATGTCTGATTTGAATTTTCAATTTAATCCACTCTCTGATCATTTATTGATTGTTGGTATTTTTCTGTAAGGATAACTATGTTGCAGGTTTGGAGAGGAGAAAAATCTTGAAGAAAAGGGGAAAAGTATCATTTGATCTTTATTGTAAAAGTGTTTTTAAATACTTATGGGATGATATGACCCATCATATGCTGCTTTATTTCATGCTTTAGGACAACTACTTTTCAATTGGGTTTAAAATTTACAATGCTATAATTTTTCAAAGTTGAATAAAATTGAACCCAAATATCTTCACCATTGTAATATTGGTTTAAAATTGAAAAAAAAAAATTCATACTTTAGTTTGGTGCTATTAAAATAAAGTCATCATTGCCTTTGAGGATTTAAAAACAACCATTTCTTTCCATGCTTGTGTAAAATTTTGGTGCCTATCCACTCCCCTTGTGCTTCATGCGATCTTGGGTGAAGAGAAAGACTCTAAGTTTACAAACTTTTTGAGTCACCCCAAGGATTTGCTACGTATCCTCTCCCCTTGTGCTTCATGTGATCTTGGGTGAAGAGAAATAACATTTTCTTGTCTTTATTAGATAAGGGCCTACATATGAGACACATCCTGCAATGGAGAACTCATAAGTGACCCTAAAATCATATTTACCGACAGGATATATAAAGTTTGCGAAATTGAAATAAAGTAACTTATATTGAGGGCATGGTAACATGATAGTACCCTATCCTCATTCAAACGTAATGAATTATGTAGGAACAACTAAAGCTTTAAGTAGCTTACATATGGTTTATACCCCCTATGTTCATAGTGTCACTAAAAACCTTGTCTAGAGGCCAACCAAGTTTTTTGAAACATCCTTTGAAGTAGTGCATCAGAATATCACCATTCCAAGTTTGCAGTTGAGGCATAAAGCTTAAGAGTTAATTCTCTTGTACAAAGATAGGTGTGTTAAGATGGTACATTTCCTTGACATGGCCTATTTGAGCCCTCTATAGATTTGGATTAAATCATTCCTTTGGGGGTGAGGTAAGCCTACTAAGAAGTGACATACCTATATTCCTCTAGATTGTAAAGTGATTGATTTTGTTGAGCCCAACTAGTAAGTCTTGTGGAAGAAGACTTGTGAAATATCTCCCATACCCATTGAGTCAGTAAATACATTGCTTGCTAAAACAACTAAACAAACATCAACACTTTCTTCAAATTTCAAACCCTTTGATTATTTGTGAGTGCACTTCAAGGACAGTATATTGTTGCTACCTCTAACTATATCTTGTTTTTTCAAAATAATATGTTAGTGGTTTCTCAATATATTTGACCATATCTCTACTCACATATGTAAAAGTTAACCTAGGGACCTATGGCTTAGCTCATTTATTTCCACAATGTAAAGCTTTTGTGGGAAACATTTTTCCTTGTCACTGACATTCTTAGTCTAAACTTAATCAAGACATTTGATGTGGTAAAGAAATTTCATTAATCAAAACTTAACTCAATTGGAACCACAAATCATGTACACTTTGGTTTCATTTTCAAATATCTAGACTTCCAAAGCAACAAAGAGAAAACATGGAAATGCATACCAAAACATTGTATCAAAGTTCTACCATCCAAACATTGATTTCTTAGGTTTATCACTCCAAGGGTAAAGCATGTTTTTCATTACCTTGATCTTGTAAAACAAAGTCCTTAAGTTTAAAACATTAGGATCAATCATCCCATCCATTTCAAAACACTAGGATCAATCATCCCATCCATTTCAAAACATTTGACATCTCATCTCACAAACAACTTTAAAACTTTGGACATGACAACCTTCTAGACTTAGGTTATCATCAATCAATCACCTAGCTTAGCTATATGTGTAAATGAATCCTTTTTCATACATTTAGTTAAGGTAGCCATCATCCTTTTGAACAAGTATATCCTTGATAGAAATAAAGGGAGGTCCTAAAACCACACAACACAATTTCAACTATACAACAACTTGTCAAGTCACCAAGCCTTCAATTTCTCTCTATCACATCAATCATTCACCATTCCTTGTAGCATTGCAACCTCCTTGAGTTAGGTATATCTTTTAGAGAAGGTCTTCTCAATTCAATACCAAAAAATTTTCAGGGACCCATTAAGGTGCACAAACACATATCAACAAGCCACAATAGGTTTCTTTGAAACATCTTTCTCAAAACAGGTTTTCTACGCCAACTAGACCTCAAATTAGGCCTATTTTACAAAGAGTCTTGTATTAAAACTTTACACCAACCTATAAAACCACTAGGGAAGCACTCAACGGGTGTCCAAACCTAATATTACACAATTTTCTTATAGAAAATCTCACTCCAAAGAGCCAAAACTAGAAACCCTCTTTTATTGCCAAAAACCTAGGGTTTTATTGGAAAACACATTACCAGGCCTTATCTAAACTTGTCACCACCTCAAACAGGTTCAATTAAATCTGCACATGCTTATTCCATCAAGAAATAATGCTTCCCCAAACTATTTCACCCTTTACCATACCCAAAACCTCACTATTTCACTTGGAAAACTGAATTTTCCACTATGGGGCTTCATGCCCAACACAACACTCGACCTCCCTTGCACCCTCACTGAATTTACATATTTGTTCCTACCTATTTCTACCCATTCCACTGAGGTACAAACTTTACAGAAGGTGGAATGCGCCTAATACATGCTTGAAACTACAAAACCCTTAAATACTCTATTTTTTGGCCGCTTGGAGAAAATTGATTGTCAAAGCTTTCTAACCTAATAAGATTCAATCAAACCAATTCAAAATAGTTGCTAACACATGAATCTATGATTCACAAAGAAAAATAGATCGAGAATAGCCTATACGGGACCATACACTGGCTGTTAATGAGGAGAAAACACATAATTATCAGAAAAGTCAGAGATTTTATTGATTTTTCTTCCTTCCAATCTTCAAGCCAACCTTTACATCGATGCTTGGAAACATATAAATTATTTTTACCTCTAAAATAACTGTTCCAAATTCCTCAAATGGCCATTCAAATCTATGTGACCGTTGGACCTCCTAATCTGCCCTTTTACAACTTTTAAATTTTGCATTTTTGCACAATTAGCGACTTTTCAATATTTTTGCATTTTGAGCCCCCAAACACCTAAGAACCATCTAAAATGACTTATTACAATATTAAAATGTTCTAAGTGACCTTATTTAGCTCATATTTCCCAAAATACTAAAGCCTACACATTATCATCCTTGATTGACAATTTTTGTTCAAAGGTGCCCCTGCACCATACACCCCAACTTTGAATTTTTCCAAGTCTCTTGGAAAGATTGTTGTAACTTGTCCTCCTCTATGCTCTTCATGCTTCTAACCTTCTTGAACTCCTTTTTTAGGTTCATCTTGCTTTTTTTCTTCATTGTCCTTGTCATTCTTGTCCTTATCTTCACTTGAATCTGGCTTCAATTGTGCACACTGTCCTGTGGGGTGTTCTTCAACTCTTCCATCATCAAACATTGATATCACATTCTCCTTTACATCTGTACACAAAATTTTACCAACTTCCCTCACTTCCCTCTATTGGAACCATAATTTTGCATAAAAAATTAATAAGTATTTTCTCATTTGAAATTCAAAATTCTAACTCTCATTTACATAATAAATCAGATTATTGCCTTTCAAGGTCATTTTTACCCTTTATTGCATTACCACTATCACATTATCCACCGCTCATAACACCCATATCATACCTCTCTACCACAACTCATCCCCAAGTAGCTCGCAATATGACGATGAGAGCAACCATTACTATATACTACTATATCGCTATACCTCAAAGGGTCAAGATATAGCCTACGATAGAGCAGTACACCGCAGTACCGCAGGGGAGCAAAAGGTAACCCGCAATAGAGCGGTACATTCAATATAGGTACCAAGGAGACATCGTAGTACCACAGGGGAATAAAAGGTAACACGAGGTAGTGTGGTAACCAGGTCATTGGGTCATTTAAAACATACCAATCACATCAGTCAACATCAAAATATAAACTTGAGCTTGATACAAAGATTTGAATTGTGCGAATTTATGAGTCAGGAGTAAATGCATTTTGGTGTTAAAATACATGAAACAAGTTGAGGTTCTTCATTCATAACAGTTGAAAACAAGTTGTGGGAGTGAAGGGAATTCTTTGAAGCGAGTTCCATTTTTGGTTAAGTTTTGCTCGTCATCCTCTGTGAATTTCGTAAGATGGCACCAAAAAAGGCTGAAGTAGGAGTTAAAAGGGATGAAACCAAAAACCATCATTGCAATCCACGTTGCTTTCCTTATTGCCTGGTTCAGTTGACAAGGTACCTAAGAAAGTTTTCAGAGACTTAGCTCAAGGCTGTAGGGACCCCATTATACCTCAGTCGAGTTGGAACCTCTATTGGTATTTCTATCAGAAAAGGAATGACAAGGTTTTGGCATCAAACCCATGGACCCTAGATTTGACCAAGTTAATTGTTCCTAATGCTTTCATTGATATTGAGCTAATCAAAGCCCTTTCTAGTAGCTACCATGCCCCAACCAAAACTGTTAGGCTTCCAAATGGTGGGAGCTTAGTTGATGTTACGCGAGATGCTATTATAATTTTTTTAACCTGAAGAAACAAGTTGTAACATAAGTGAATTTAGTGAAATTGGAGCAAGAGTATAAAATACTGAGAAGGACATATAGAAGTGATGAGCTACCCCTACACATGAAGAGGGGTGATGATAATAGGAGACTCCCTATTCCTTCCTCCAGAATGGGACCTTTCCAAACCTCAGAATTTTAGGTTTATTTCAAGAATACCTATCTTGCATTGTGTCAAGTCTTGGGGATAGATGCAGAGGAGCATATACCAATAGGGTTAATGAGAATGGCTATGATAATTGAACATTCTGAGTCGAATGTAGAGTTTGATTTTGCATCCATAATTGAGGAACAAATACATGAGGGTTTGTTGCGAATTAGGGAAGCTAAGACCCCTATTACTTTTAGGAAATATTCTTTATTATGTCACTTAATTATGTATCAAGATGAAGTGAAGTGGACTCAAAGAATGAAATTGTGTACACAAGATAGTGGAGTAAGACTCCCTGTGCAAAATTGGTGTTACATCTAGGATAGCAGATGTACAAAGAGTGATTTTGTAATATTTCGAGATGATTTTGTTGTTAGATTGATATCTACCCTTGGTTACCCGGCACCAAGATTGCCTGAGTCATTAATGAAAGTAATGAGGCCTGTATAGTATAAGTCAGGCCAGGGTTGTCCCCATAATTATGCCAATTGTTTCTTTATGCCACAACACACCATTATCATAGTATATGGATGCAACCAAGCACCACATATCTTGCCAAAGTTTGTACCTGCTAGGGTATGTTTTTTGGAATTCATGTGGCAGATGCTTTGGATGGAACATGATTTGATGAGGAATCAGAGGAAAGGAACATTTTTGCCTGATTTGACAGTATTTGAAGAATTGGTCATTGGATATGATATGATGAAAGAATTGCAAAGGTTCATGAGAGTTAATTATCCCCTCGTATCTGGAAAGGAGAGAGTGTGTGACCCAGAGGGTCATATTAATATGATCAGAAGAACCTTGTTGACAAAGAGGGCCATATCACATGAATTTGACCCTGAGGAGGATGTTATAAGAAATCTGGTGTATTTTACTGATGTACTACAGACTAGAAAAAGGTGGATAATAATGATGAAGTGGGAGAATCAGAAGAAGGAGGATAGAAGTTTCAGGGAATTTTTTGCAAATGAACCCAACCTTCTGAAAAGGATGCAAATGATCCTTGATAAATTTGATGAATTATACAAAATGGCCCAAGATGAGGGGTTGATTCCACTTCCCACACCTCACCAACCACCACATAAAGCTTCCACATCACAAGAACCACCCCCATCACCTGCACATACATCCCCTCCATCTCCTACTAATGAACCATAGGCTAAGAGACAAAAGAATGAGCCATTGGTTGATTATGGCTCAAGTGATGATGAAGAACAAGAAGCAGTCCTAGCTCTAACTGAGATAAAGGAGGTAGTTGAACAACAGAGAATTCAAATGCCCCATGATCCTAAGGCCAGGCTATCAGAGGAGGGAGTTGATGAAATTCAAGAAGATGAGAGGGTAGTGGCCTCTCTGAGGTTTATGGAAGATGACAGTTTTATCCATACTAATGAATTTAAGGACTTTTGGATTAAAATGAAGATGAAACAATTTGATCAAAGATTGAAAATCGATCTTATAGGAGCTAATGAATCAAAACAGGATGAGATCCAAGCGCAGACATTTGTAGAGTTAAATGTTGATAGCATTAATGTCACCCCCCAGGAGGCAAGATAAATGGTATTAAAAAGTGATATGCTAATTATACCGGGGATGGAGCTATCTGAAATGTTTCTTTTAGATCAAATCAAAGCACAGGATGACCCTATGTTGGTAGTAGATTTTGATTTAGAGGAAGGTGTCTCAGGAATAGGGTATAATCCTACTACCCAAACACTTGCTCTGTGGAAAAAATAGAAAAACACAAGGAAGCCTAGACTTTTGGATGTAGTGGAGGAAATGAGGGGGTCAACTATGGTTAGAACAATGAGGGATACAACTCCTACATAAGCTGCCACTATGACCATGCATTCTGCAATGTTCACCAAAAATGTAGTTGAAAATATGGAGAAAAAGATTAATGAGTATGAGAAGAGATTGAAATTATCAAATGATGAGGTGAATAAGTTGTTTGTTGGAAATGTAAAGCTAAAACAATAGCTGCAGCAGGCCACCATAGTGAGAGGAGATGAATCGATTGTATATCACCCACCTATCCAGGTAGAGAACCCACAAATACAACAAATGAGAGAAGAAATTGATAAGTTGAAGAAGCATGACATGGAAGATTTCAAGCATCACATCACAGAGACTCTAAAAAGGATATTAGAGTATAGAGTTGAGATACTAAAGGAGAAGATAAATGGAGTACATGAAAACTTCAACAATCTGATTAAGGCTTTGGAACAAACAAATACTAACTCCCCCATCCTTGAAGAGCTTCAAAAGAGATGGAAACCTACCTTCCACATACTGACTACTTTATGTAAGGCCACACATAGGGATCGAGAGGCCCCATCAAGGCTCAAACCTACACATGAAATGGTGAAAGGTGTGATGGATGAGTATAAGTATTTGATTGATATGAGGAAGAAATTGGAAAGTAGAAGTGCATTTGATTCTATCAAATACCTCTTCAACCCATCAATCATCAAAGATGACAATCAGTTGAAAGGTATAGATGAATGGAGAGAGGAATTTGATCAAATGATTCCTAAGTGCTTAACACATGTACAAGATGATGGGGAGATCAATCTCAACAAATTCCATACTTTGTTCGATGGGATCATCATGCTAGACAATGGATTTACAAAGTTTGTGGTGGATGTTAGAAATCTCCTAGACAACAAATGGAAGAGTCATCTTATAAATTTCGTAGTTGTACAGGAATTCAAATGGCCAAGCGATTTGACAATAAATAAGTGGCAAGAAAAATACTTGGGCTCTGATGAAGATTGATTCTATACATCATGAAGAGGAAGTATCATACAATAAAATCTTTGAACAAGTCTTAGATGACCATGAGCTTTTACTCGAAGATTAACGGATTGATGCACATGTTATGTTTAGTTATGTTTAATTTCAAAATTATGCTTTGTTATCAGAAGACATGTCATTTGGTCTAAAGCTTGTTGCCTCTCGTATTTATAAGAGAGACCAGGACCAAAGGAGGGCATTAGATATAGGAGAAAGAAATAGGCGAATAGGGATAGATAGATAAAAGAATGTTGTCATAATGCTTACATTTTGAAAAATCATGTTGCAAGCACCATTTTGAAGAAGTTAATGAAAATCTTTGATTTTGTGGCGTCATATTGGTATCAATTGTTTGTTGAAATAATTGAAAAGTATTATCAGGTTGTCTCCAAGGTTGACATTTCTTCATTATTTAAATTGATGTATCAAGGATATTTTCAATTTATTAAGGCACATTTGTTGTTCTTGTGTGGTTCAGTTAACTAACTCCTTCAAGGAAGGATTAAATTCTTTTAATTAATCACAGTAATCTAGAAAAGGTCATTTGGATCAATAAGAAGAGCTTGGTAATTGCATCCTTGCACATTTATACAAGTTATAAACTAATATTGTGCCAAACAGTTAGAGTTATTGCCAAATACAAGTCACTCATCTCAGACTTTCATTTGACTCCATATACCCAACAAGGCACTAGTCTCATACATTTCATCATTTAGTTTTTTCAAATTTGTTTTCAAAACCTCACATCTATTAATTGAACATATTCATAGATTTTACCTTGATATTGATTATACAATTTACACCAAATTAGGCTTGCATATTTCCATTTCCAATTGCCATTGTGGATAGATTGCACAAGTAGGAAACATATAGTTCAAGTTTGCTTCATTCACACGGGTACACCCGCCTAGGTCTGGCAGAGCCTGATGAGAAAAAGGTTCAAATATACCATTTGGCCTTGTTCATTAGCCTAAAATGTATAAAGAGCTTGGCAACCTCTTGTGGTTTTTCAACCAGCATTTTTGAGAACTAACACCCTCTTTGCTTCATGCTTGGATCTCTATCCAATTCCTTTCTTAACTTCATCATTTTTTGTATCAAACTCGCAAATTTTTGTACCATCACTCTTAGGTACCTTTGTAACATCTACAATCACCTTTTTCACTGTCCCAACAACCTTACAAACCTCTGTAGTATCAACCTCTGACTGCCTCTTATTTTCACTATTACAAGACACATGACTGTCCTAACTATGATTCCATCACTCATTTCTTGCTTTTCCACAAGCTTTTCACTCTCATACTGCATTGTATCAGACCAAGACACAATTTCATCTACCTTTCTCTTGCACATGGAAGTATCCTTCTTCACAACTGACTGCATATTAACTTTATTTCTTCTACCTACTATCCCAACTGTGTTAAGCCTTGTACTAGCTACCAACCCCTTATTCTTACCTTCATCAATACTTACAAACTCTTTTCTCCCAATCATGATGATCTCACCTTGCTCTCTTGTCTCTCCATCCAATGGAGTTAAAATGAATGTTCTCCCATCATTTTCAATGGTATAAGTGTTTTGTCTCCCATTATACATTGCTGACCTGTCAAACTGCCAAGGCCTTCCAAGCAACACATGGCAACAACTCATAGGCAAAATATCACAAAACACCTTATCCCTGTACCTACCTATTTGTAATTCAACTGAAGCTTGTTCACTCACCACAATGGATTGATTATCACTAACCAAAGACACTTTGTATGGATTTTCTCTAAGTACTCTTTCCAAATTCAATTTGTATACCATTTCACTAGATATCATGTTATCAGTGCATCCTGAATCAATTATCACCTTACATACCTTGTATTTGCATCTGCAAGCTGTCCTAAACAATGCTCTTCTTTGAATCAACTCTTTCTCCTTGGATGTCTTCAGGAGTTGTCTCTTCATCATCAAACTTTCACCTACTATAGGAGCAACATGAATACTATTGGAGTTTGAACTCTCAGCTTCATCTTCTTGAACAATTTGTGCTCTTCTGTCATTCTCCCTTTCTCTTCCACTTGATGTTGAACCATAATTTTCAGGGCATTTCTAGGAAGGGTGACCAAACTCATTGCAATTGTAGCACCTACCAGTAAAGATGTTTGAATTTCTTCCACCACCAAATTTTCCCCTAGTGCCTCTATAACCACCTCTGAAATCTAAAACTTGCTCATCTCTTTTAGGTGCATCCTCTTGATTCTCACTTGTTTGTCTTGGAGTAGAGAAAGATCCTCTTCCTCTAATTGTATTCTCTTGTCTTATTTTTACCTTTTCTTCAGCCTTCAATGCCATTTGATAACATTCTTCTACACTCCTTGGACTTGTCAAAGCTAATTCATCATGTATGTTCTATCTAAAACCACCAAAGTACCTAGCAATCTTCTCATCCTCATTCTCATTATGGTTAGATCTCATACTTAATTTTTAAAACTCTTCAGTGTATGCTTTTACATCCATTTCCTTTTTCCTTAAACATCTAAATAGAATAATCAGAAGGGGGAAATATACCTTTCATCTTGGCTACCATCTTGTCCCATGATACAATTTTGGATTCACCTTGCTTCCTTCTCTCTGATTGCAGATAATCCCACCACAAAAGTGCATGACCTTTTAGTTTTGTCTTTGTAATCTTGACTCTTTGTTCTTCTGGAATGTCTTCACACTCAAAATAGTTGTCCAAAGATGCTATCCAATCCAGTAACTCTTCTTCATTCAAGTTTCCACCAAAATTTTGAACATAAATCTTCACTTTATGTTTGTCACCTTTGACCGCCTTCAACAATTTGGCCATTCTTTGATCTTTTGGATCAAGTTCTTCCTCAACATCTTTAAACTCTTCTTCATCTTCATCATTTGAATCACTACTTTCAAATTCATCTCCTCTTTTACTTGTTTCCAAGGCTGCCAACCTTTCTTTCAATTCTCTGATCTCTCTAATATAATGACTCTTCAAGTTATTCATCTCCTTTGTCACATTCTTTCCTTTTGGAGGTATCTTCTCAGTTTTGCTTTTCAACCTTCCAACCTTTCTTTCACAAACTACAATCTTCTTCCTTAGTGATCTGGTACCTTCGCTCTGATACCAATTGATAGCAATCAGGGGAGGTCCTACAACCACACAACACAATTTCAACTATACAACAACTTGTCAAGTCACCAAGCCTTCAATTTCTCTCCATCACAACAATAATTCACCATTCCTTATGGAATTGCAACCTCCTTGAATCGGGTATATCTTTTAGAGAAGGTCTTCTCAATTCAAGACCAACAACTTTTCAGGGACCCATTAGGGTGCAAAAACACATATCAACAATCCACAATAGGTTTCTTTGAAACATATTTCTCAAAACAAGTTTTATACACCAACTTGACCTCAAATTAGGCCTATTTTACAAAGAGTCTTGTATTAAAACTTTCCACCAACCTCTAAAACCACTAGGTAAGCACTAAAAAGGTGTCCAAACCTACTATTACACAATTTTCTTACAGAAAATATCACTCCAAAGAGCCAAAACCATAAATCCTCTTTTATTGCCAAAAACCTAGGGTTTTATTGGAAAACACATTACTAGGCCTTATCTAAACTTGTCACCACCTCAAACAGGTTCAATTACCTCTTCAAATTCTTATTCCATCAATAAATAATGCTTCCAAAAACTATTTCGCCCTTTACCATACCCAAAACCTCACTATTTCACTTGGAAAACTCAATTTTCCACTTTGAGGCTTCATGCCCAACACAACACTTGACCTCCCCTGCACCCTCACAAAATTTACTCATATTTTCCTACCTATTTATACCCATTAAATTGAGTTACAAGCTTTACAAAAGGTGGAATGGGTCTAATACTTGCTTAAAACTACAAAACCCTTAAATACTCTATTTTTTGGCCGCTTGGAGAAAATTGACTGTCAAAGCTTTCTAACCTAATAAGATTCAATAAAAACCATTAAAAATAGTTTATAACACATTAATATATGATTACAAAAGAAAATTATATTGATAATAGCCTCTATGAGACCGTACACTAGCTTTTAATAATAGCCTCTATGATTAAAAAAGCAGAGATTTTATTGATTTTTCTTCCTTCCAATCTTCAAGCCAACCTTTACATCGATGCTTGCCAACATATAAATGATTTTTAACTCTAAACTAACTATTCCAACTTCCTAAAATGACCATCCAAACCTATGTGACTGTTGGACTTCCTAATCCGCCCTTTTACAACTTTCAAATTTTGCATTTTTGCACAATTAGCAACTTTTCAATATTTTTACATTTTGAGCCTCCTAAACACCTAAGAGCCATCTAAAATGACTTATTACAACATTAAAATGGTCTAAGTGACCTTATTTAGTGCATATTTCCCAAAATCCTAAAGCCTACACATTATCATCCTTGATTGACATTTTTTGTTCAAAGGTGCCCCTACGCCATTCCTAAAGGTCACAAGTCTACCTTTAGGAGCCACAAGTTCATTATCATCTTTATCCAAAACATCAAACATCAAACCTTTAGTCTAGTGTTGTTCAAAGTTTACAATTTCATCCCCCATATCACTCACCCCTTTTATCATCTATTCACTTCATTGGTCCAAAAAACCTTAGAGGGTCACTTTTACCAAAATTTGAATCAACTAGAGAATTCCAACAATACAAATCCCAACACACTTCTCCCATAGTTGATCCAAAGTTTATGGTAACAAAAATATCACAACACGAGGAAAACATGGAGCAAAACAAAAATAAATCTACCACAAGTGATCCCAACCAACAAGAATTTGATCCTAGAGGCTACTCAACCTCGTCATAAAATCTACCACAAACTTAACTAGGCATGGGGTATGAAGTAGAAGATGTTACAAATAACCCACATGAACTCACAATAGAGGAACTCCTTGAAACACAAGATCCAAAAACACACCATATCATCAACATTTTGATGAAGATGAACCCCACACAATACAGCTAGCCTTAGCAAAGGAAGGGGATAAACTCCCTTCAACATTCAATTTAAACACAATTAGGGAAAAAACCTTGGGAAATGTGGCTTCTATTCCTCAAACTTCCATCACACAACCCTTGGTACAAGGTGTGACTCAAAGCATCACTCAATCAACTTCATCAAATGTACCAATTCAACCTTTGACTACTAACCTTGCAACTAGACTTGGAACCGACCTTGGTCTCACTCCAAATCTAGGAACCAACATAACTTTGGGTACACAAGACACAATCATCCCAAGTTGGACACAAACATTTCATGTTCAACACTATGCTTGTACTTAACAAGTACCCAGAGTATTCCTATTGTCGAAACAAGTCAAGTGAGTCGAACATCCCAAGTGGGTCAACAAGGACAAGTGAACACTATAATGCAAGGTCAATCCTCCACGCAACAAGGTCCATCTTCATCAACCCATCCCATTGACACATAAAATCAATTGATTCCACAAGCCACTCAAACCAACCAACAAACACACATCAAACCCCTTGGTCACAAATCCCATCAATCAAGGAAACACATTAGTACCAAATCAAACACATCAAGGAAACACATCCAATCCATTGGTTCCTCAACAACCAATCAATCAAGGGAACCCTTCCAATCAATTGATCCAAATCCAAAGCATGCCATTGATATCGCAACACCAAGTGGCACCATATCAACCTATGGTCCCCCAAGTAATGCAAAATCAAATGGGACCCCAAGCCTACATTCCTACACCCCAATTTTTATAAGGAATGATAGCGCAAAACCAAGGGCAAAATGTACCAAGTCCAAATCTAATGTCCAACCCTCAAAATCTCATCACACATCAACCACCCCACAATCAAATCAACCCACAAAACACTCATAACATGGTCCCTCAAAATCCACCCTTCATCCCACAAAATCAAAATATCGCAAGCCAATATGTACAAACAAGTCAATTTGTCCCAAACCAAAACATTATTTCACAATACCAAGGAAAAAATATATTGGCTTATCAACAACTTATCACAAATCAACAACAACAACAAGCAAAATTTCTAGCACAACAACAACAAGCACACTTACTAGCACAACAACAACAAGCGCAATTACTAGCACAACAATGACAAGCTCAACAACAAGGGCAACAACAAGCCCAACAATAAGCATGCTTGCAAGCGCAACAACATGCTCAATTACAAGCCCAATTATAAGTGCAACAATAGGCTCAATTACAAGCCCAACGATTTCAAGTGCAACAACAATCCCAACTACAAGCACAACAATATGCTCAACAACAACAAGTGCTTGCACAATAACAACAACAACAACAAGGCTTGTACTACAACACCCAATAATCATACGTAAGCACACAACAAAATGTCTTGAACCCTAACGCTGAACCCTAACACACAAGGATCATACACCACACCTCCAACCTTATCACCATTACACACACAATACCAACCATATCAAAATCCCACATATAACCTATCTACCATCCTAGAATACACTGCATATGCTCCTCCACTAAACCCTCAATACAATTTGTCCTCACAAATTAAGACTTACACAACAAATCCAGAACATCCAAATGGGGAAAAAGAAACCACATGCGCAATGAGACTTGTATCCATACCCCTTTGATAGAAACATTGTGATGATACCTTTCCCGCCTAGATTTGAAGTCCCAAACTTTAACAAATATAAAGGGCGGGGGAATTTGATGGATCATATCAAAGAGTTTTACGTAACATGTATGGAAGTTGCTTATAATGATTCCTATTTGATCTTCCTTTTCCCATGTAGTTTGGGAGGCCCAATGATAGATTGGTTCTCACATTTACCTCTAGGAATTCAAACCTTCCAAGACGTGATCGATTGGTTTGTAGGTCACTTCTTCTACAGCCTAGACATGGATGTAAGATTGGAAGAGTTGTACACCCTAAAATAAAACAAGGGTGAATCCTTCACTAATTTCTTACAACGATGGAGGTAGAGAGCTAGCAAGAGAAAATGGCCTATTCCTAAAGAGTAACAAATAGGGATCATCATTTCCAACGTGGACACAGATCTATCCTTTCAATTGAAAATGTAATGTGTCACATCATAAGAAGAGCTTATCCCTAGGGACCTTAATATCGAAAGAGCCCTTATTGCACAAGGGAACACACAAGAATACAAGGACAACCGCCTATCTACTAGTTCCAATGACAAACCCCACTTTTGGGCCAAGAACAAGAATGTTACTAGTGATGGTGTCGTTGATGAAAAGGCGGTCCTAAGTGCTCCAATACAAGCAAACACCCAACCAATGAACATGCAACAACCATACACGCAACCACCAAAAATCAACCAACAATGAATGTTGCAAACACTCAAAGAGGACCAAAAAGAACAAACAATTATCCTAAATGATAATTCAATCCCTTAGGGGAACCTATGGAAGATGTGTTGAAAAAGTTGATATAGTCTAATCTTATCACACTTCCAAATTTAAAAAACTATCAAGAGCCACAAGTCAAACCTCCTAGCTATAGAGAGGATCGTTTTTGTGAATTTCACTGATACAAAGGTCATAACACACAAAACTATTTTAGACTCGAGCATCTAATACAATATCTTATTGAACAAGGAGACATTGATGTTGATAAAAAAAATAGTGAATAAAAATCTCAAAATTTACAAAACTCCTATGCCTGATCATTAAAAAGAAAAAGATTAAGGAAAGGCATTGAGCTCAAATAATGTAAACCATACTGATGATACCACGGTGGGACACATTCATGTTGTTCATCCATCACAACATGGGGAATCAGACACACATCAAGATAATATTTTAAAACAAAGTCCAAACCAATCAACAATGTCTAGTAATATTTCATATTGTAATGGCACCAAGTATGTATTAGATTGTGATATCCCTCTCTCATATGAGTTTCTTATTGGGCATATTGAAGAAGTTCCAAAGAAATAGGAAATATCTCTTATTTCACCCCTACCTAAAAAATGTCGAGAAGAGTCTTTTTTCGATGATGTATCATCCACCCAAGGATCATGTCAAGAGGAGGACCTTGAGGATAACGAAAGTTGCTCCGAATTGAGTCAGGATCAAGAAGCCCTATACCCACAACATTTCCATGATTTGTATAATACCTTCCAACCCATAAGTGATAGTTGTTCTACCCTAAGCCAAGATGAAGAGCTCACTTACCCATAGTTTTATCAGGAGTTGATAAACATCTCCCAATCCATTTAAAACTCCAAAGATATCCCAAATATCACCCATGAGATGTTTTCTTTTGATGGACATATAGACGTTCTTAATCGAAAACAAGAGTCTCCCACTCTTGATAATCCCACACAAGAGTAAGCAACGGTCGATATTCTTGATTCTTATAGTGATTGTGCATCATAAACATCTTTTGAGTCAACATCAACATCTTCTAAAGTGGTATCGACATCTTCTAAAGTGGTATCAACAAATATAGATATCATAGGATCAAAGCAAACAATTAATATCCTTGAACAACAAAAACCCATAGCAATATCATGTGTTCACAACAAGTCATACTCAGTGGCCATTGATCAAAGGATACATTATTAGGTCAAAGGATTAGGACTTGTTAATGAAATCATGAAATTAGTAGAATCAAAGCATATCAATAATACCTCCACATCGTCGTGGGCAATTTTGTCTAATGCAAACATCAACATAGGGGACACGGAGGATCCTTATGATGAAAATGTTGTCAATGCTACAATTAGTCGTATCATGAATCATCATCCACCCATCATCTAGTACACAAAATGGGACCAACATAAAAAGAAAGATTCCTATCAAAGCAAGGAGAAGATCATCAAAGTAAATAAAGCGGTAAAACAAAGAGGACAAAGTAAATACAAATAGATACCAAAGTAGACAAAAGAAAATCATCCCAATCATACTCCATCAGTCAAAGAAACTATGGGGTAAAGTCAAAAAGGGAAACGTATCCATCAAACACATCCACAAATACAAAAGAAAGCTTCTCAAGAAATGTACAAAGCATATCAAGAAGTTGGTCCTAATTTCACTCAAAGATTTGTTTCCACCCATCATTGTTCATATTCCCAAGTTTGGAGTCATAGGTTCCAAACTATCGATTGGTCAATCTCATATTCCTTCATACATATTACCGTACACTTCGTTCATGATATGCAATTCTCATGTTGACCATGTGTTGGCAACTACTCTTCATCATAAGGATTCAGAAGGAACTCTATCACGATATGCGCACATAGAAGAGGGTGATTATAGTATCAACAAGACAAATTAGAGTTCTCAAAAAATGTGTTCAAGCGCTCGTATCTTAGCAAAGCAACTTATTTAAGCAGGATATCATTGGAACGTTATGATAGTGGCCTCTACATCAATACCACCAGGTGGTTCAACATGATCATAAACCTTCAAAAAATAAAAATAAAACTAAAAAAATCAAGAAAATAGAAAAAATAAAAATTCTCCTCTAGTGAAAACCACTTCGGTGGCACTTTGCACAATTGCAATGATGAAAACCTGGAAAAAAGGCACCATGAGTAGAATCAAGCATCTATATGATCCTTTTCAGATAGAAGTATCTCATCCTTGTCATTATAAATCCAATGTTCCCTCCATCCATCCAATCCATCTTTATCCAAATATTCCGGTTTATCTTGATCTTGAAAAAGGTTTGGTGTATACTTCAACTCTACTAATGGAAAGCTCTTGATAGGATCTTTACCATTTTATCTCATGAAGTTCCATAGACCATATCTAGCTTCATGATAAAAATTTGTTGAACTCTTTGCATATACATTACCTATCTTGTTTTTTCCATTGAACTATGAAACATTGCTAGACACTGGGGGCAGGTTCTTGCACTCTTGTTTTTGAATAACTCTTGATCCATGTCTTATATCTCATAACGTGACATCAACATCATGATCTAGGTATCATTTATCCAAAATCCAAAAGCACTTACAAAATCAAAAAGTTCAAAAATATTAAAATCTTGTATAGCCAAAAATCCAAAGACATTTGAAAAGTTGTAGTGTCAAAATCCAAAACATCCAAATCACATCAAAATCCCTAAATAGGTCAAAAGTAACAAAAAAAAAAAAAATGGTTGTTGAACTACTTGTCTCTAAGCTTCAACATAGGCAAGGTCATCATTGATGAGCCCTCAAGGTGCATTAGGTCAGTCCTTTAAGAGTTTGTCACAATAAACTAAAAATCCATCAAATGTCCATATCTTATCAATAAACAATTACTGGTCAAAGTTAGTTGAACTATGTCATCTCTGTGTGTATAACGAGGCAAGGCCATCACTGATGAGCCCCTAAGGCATTAGGTCAGTTTCCCCTTAAGCCTTGGTCTAAACACTTAGAAAAACTTGAAAACTCAAAACATTTGGAAAACATTCAAACTCCTAAATAGCCTCGAACATCTTGAAAACTTAAACATTCACATAATCTGAAAACATCAAAAACAACATCAAAACATTACAAAATACCAAAAACATTGAAATATTCCAAAAAGTCCACAACCACCCATCCCATTTCGCTTGCACCTGTAATAAACTTCCATCCATAATAAATTGATCATCACCCTCAACCTTTGGCAAAACAAACAAAAACAAGTACATCAACAAAAGTAGAACCTTTAAATGCTAAAAAAAAAAAAACTCTTGATCATTATCAAACATGTCGATCAAACTTTATATCAACGGCCTTTCAAACAACCTATCAACCTGCCAACATCCACTAACATGTCCTCATATGCATCCTTCCCACAATGGGAATTATCATTGGAAATCACTTTGGATTCTTATCCTCTAAACAAAATACACCCCTTTGGCAAGAGATATGAATAACATTAACTATTTTTTTCATTTTGATATTTTCTTATGATTTATCGTATTGACCAATTCCAAGGACCTCTCGATGATGTCTATCAAGACGATTTAGAGAGGAAGGAATGGGGCATTGATCATTATCTTTCATTTTTTCTGATTGTAGGATGTTTTTGATAAGATAAGAAACATTTACAGGGTGTTGTACCCTTTACACAATGAGCCTCAAGGTGATTGTAGGATGTTCTTGTAATATAACCTTGGCGAATACTTGTTTTGTTGTTTGTAGGGAGGTCATTTTGAATAAATTGTTGACTATTGTGTATGCTTTGGTCCGAGATGTTCTAAAATTCTAAACTATGTTTTGATGAGGTTTCTATATGTTAGGTGTGAGCAAGGATGATCCTATCTATTTGTAGAGTTAAAGTCCATCGCATTAGATACAACGCCATCTTGGTTATCAATACCTTGATGCATCATGTCTATGTGTTATATCAAAAATAAGGAATGATATGATGAAGTATCCCAATCCCCGAAGCAAGTAAATCATTATCTCTCTCATCACATATGTAATAGTCTCAAATAATCATAGGCTTGTTGGACTTTTGAATCAATCTCAAAGCAATGGTTAAATCAATATTCATCTCATTCTTCTATCTCATTCTCATTCTATCTTATTCTTCTATCTTTACTAACAGTTCTATCCAAGTATCGAATTTGTGTGATATATCAAAATATACATGAGGTTACCCATGGCCAATGACTGCCTATACATCATAAAATATGTTTGCATCAAACATCTAAGCTTTCTAAGAAGTATCTTTGTGTACTCTTTGTAGACGAACCAATCTTGCATCTTCTTGTCGCGAGTTCAATTGAAAATCCATCTTTTCTGCTTGATCTCTCAAGGGGACAGTATACCAACATAATTCCTTCCATTGGGGCAATAGTGGGGCATCCAAAAAAAATTGTCGGGTGTGGACAAAGATTTTGGCACCCTAATGCTCTCACATTTCTAGGGTTTTTCACCTAAAAGGAGAGAGATGGGCCAAAATGGACTATGTCTACATTCAAGATTAATGCCATGTGAATGAAGTATGTCTAAATAAGCTGATCTAAATGCAAAAAACTAATGAAATATATTGATTATTAAGTGAAAACTAAGAAATGCATGTTGTTTGAAAACACATTGTGATATGCAGAATGATAAAGTGAATGCAATAAAGAACAAAATAAAGATATTAAACTAAAATTGTGCACTTGGAAACTGATGAAGAGCAGAATGGAGATTACAAAGACCTCTGAAATTCTAAAAAATCTAACTTTTGGGCCAACTGGGACACTTACACCAAGCGGGGCAACCTAGTCCCAAATCAGGGAAACTACTTTGAAGCCCATTTCAGCCAAATGGGTATCCAGATCTACAAATAATTATGAAAAATAGGTTCAGTGGGACTAAGTCACCACTATTGGTGACTTAGTCCACTTCTAAATTTTTGTAAATTTGAAAGTGGAAACGGAAGCCCTTGATTTGCACTTTGGTTCTCTATAGGTGTCCGCTTCTAAAACTCTAATTTTTGGGTTTAAAAGTGACTTTTAGTTGATATTTTGGCTCTGCAAACAAGGAGAGGTCTTCAAAAAGTCTTCAACCTTATCTTCAATGATCTTCGAACCCTCAAAGTGTTTGAATCTGCAAACACACAATGAAAGAGAAAGAAATGGTGAATGTTAGGGCATGGGGGTTTGCCTTGGTCAAACCCCTTTTTAGGTAATTAAACCAAATGGAGAAAGAATGTAATGAAGCATGCAACAATGGAGTTAATACCTTTCCATGATGTTTGATCTTGAATTTATGCAACAAAACATGAAGAATTTTCCCTTGAATTTCTTAAGAAGCTATCTTGGTAACTTGGAATGACAAAACCCTAGCTTGATTGACTTGAGAATGTGATGAGTGATGAATCAATGATAAGAGATATGAATTAGGGTTTAGAGACTTGATTTTATAGGAAATTCACCTTATTTACCTGTAAATTGGATCCCTAAGGCTGACATGAAGAAATAACAAACTTAAATTCCAAAATTTCTCTCTCAAACCTCGAAAATAGGCCAAATTGGACTAAGTCGCTATGTTGGGCGACTTAGTCCCAGAGGGGCCCTTTTGACAGCTGGATTGCTAGGGAGTAAGGAATTTTAGTTCTTATGTTGATTTCATTGGGTATTTGATCAATTCAAGCCTTGGGATGCACAATATGGCGCCTATTAATGATGATGTAAAGGTCAATTAGGGCTTGGGACACATAATTCAATATGAAAGTGTGATTAAATACACTTGACAACACTAAAATGAGGTCCACATAGCCTAGAAAGGTACAACATCCAATGTGAATGTGTAGGACACATTACAACACTAGATTAAAGTCAAATTCAATTTACAAGCCTTTTAGATTAATGTGATAATGTAATTTTAGGTTTTACAATGTTGTATTAGGGGGAAATAGATTCATTAAGTCGAGAGAGGTGTGAAAGTCTTTTACAACACCTTTATAGGATATCGTTAGATTCATTTTATTTAGTTTGCAAGGGTCCAAGACCTAATGTGGATGTGTAAAACACCTCACAACACTAAATCAAGGCCTTATTGAGTCCAATTTGTCATCAATTATTCTCATATCAAGCAAAGTATACACTTTTTGGCAACACATCGGGGCAACAGTGGGGCATCCAAAAATCAAGAATTTTTAAATTTTGATATGAACGACAACATTAATATGAAAAGTGTCAGTCTTTGAACCAATGTAATAGGTACCTCGCTTCAAAGAGGGGAAAAATGTAGACACTTAAAATTGTCCTGACTAATATTGCACATCTAAATTAGATTACTAACACCATTTTCATCCTGAATCACTTATTTTCAACTGTTTAATCAAATTCATCAGTTCTACTATTAATCAAATGATCATTATTATCTGGCTAATTCATCCCCTTTCATTCTAATTTTCATCTTATTTAATTAGGTAATGCAAATTATTTAATTGAATTGCTTATTTCTTCTCAATTAATTAAATAATCTTAATTTAGTTAAATGTCATTAAACGCCCTTTTATTAAATAAGTTAATTATTTAATGAAACTCCTAATTTCATCCATCTTGCACAATTAAAACATTGTTTTAATTATCTAAATAACTAATTTCTCTCACCCTCCCACTTGCAAGGGAATTTTCCCCTAGAATATTCCTCCATTTGAACTCCTCCAAAATGAAATACTCTTGTAACAAACTTCCTAACAACTTCCTAATTTTTAGGAAATGTGCTTCTTTGAATCAATGAGAGCCATTGATTAAATCCTTGATCCTTGTCAACTTGTATTCTCATCCATTGATGAGAATCCTTGATCCATGCCATCTCCTCTCATTGCTTCTCATCCATTAATCAATCGAATCAATCCTGACCATTGATTCAACCATTTCTCCTATAAATACTCCTCATTTCTATGAGAAATGGATCCACTTTCATTTAGAGCAACTAGAATATACTAAATTTTAGAGCCATCTCCATTAGCATTTTAGCATTTAGCATTGTAGAATTATTTTAGCATAGTTTTTCATCCATTTTGGCTTAGTTTACATCCATTTTCATCAATATTCATCAATGGAATCTGTTTAAAAACTTGTTTCGTCTAAGGGGTTGGGAAAGGGCTGACATTCCAAATCCATGCAACACCAATCCCCCAATGGGATGAGGTTTGAGTCATTAGATTAGTTTCCTTTAAACATTTCTCTTGTTTGCTTATGTTTAAATGACTTCTTTATTTGATGTTTTCAAGTATTTAATTGGGAGTTTGACTTAACTAGATAAATCTTGGTTTATTTAGTATGGATCTGGTAGGTTTAGCTTAGGTTATGATCATGCTCACAATTTCTTTTGATTATAGAGATGCCCATATGATTCACAATAATGGGGTTATTTAAGGTGCAAATGATATTTAATGATTCTAAGATTGATAAATATAGTGGAATTGAAGATGAAAAATTATATGTTAGATCTTTCTTATCTTTACATTATGAGCACTTGTACAATGATGTAATCTCTTAGATGCACTTAAAAGTACACTAAAAGGTGGAGCATTATAGTGGTTTATGCTTAGATATGGACTACTAATTTTATATGATTATATATTTTATCTTTTTCTTTCATATATTGTTTTAATCATGGCCCTGGAGTGTGTTCTCATGTTATTACTCTCCCGAGATCATTGGGTACACATATGTTACATAGTGTTGTTATACATTTAGATGATTTCCACATCATGTAAATGTGATCATTGTCATCACAAAACATGTTTGTGCTCCACTCATTTCTAATATGTTTGATCTTACAAAGAAACTTCATCTTCTACCTTATCCTACTCTTTATTCTAATGTCAAACCTTTTATTTATGAGAAAATTATTTTAGTTGTATTAATTATATACCTTAAAATTTTACAACCCTTGTGCTTGGAGTGTCTAATTCTCCAAATCATAATCCTTTGGTGATCAACATAACTTCCAATGATTATCTCATTCTAAGTTATACCTACAAATACTTGGATAGAGATCAAAATAAAGTGTATAATCAACGAATCCTACCAACACCTAGTCTAAACTTCCCTTCTACACCTAAGTTGACTACTAAATCACATAAGGCATGTGAAATTATAAAATACATAAACTAATATATCTTCATGGGATTTCATGCATACATAAAAAAACACATAGATATGTCTTACAAAAATATTTAAAAAGAATCACTGTTAAATCAAATACAAATCATTACTAAGTGGTGTTTGTATTGGAATCAATTTGTAATAATGACGATACAATTAATTTTGATTCTAATGAGCTTCCAATGATTAATGTTATTCAAGTGAAACTGCTTTTACACTTAATTATTGGGTATGGAAAAATAAGAATTAAAAATGCTTTAGTGGATAATGGTTCTACCTTCAATATATGTAGTGAGGAGTGTTTACAAAAGGTTAATGTAAAAACATCACCAATTTGCATAAAAATGATGTTATAATTACAAGCTTAAATAATGTGGGTAGGTAAGCATTGGGTACTACCACTTCGCCAATTATTTTTTGTCCTATTGTTCTTGATACTTCCTTCCATATGATGCTTAAGCACTTAGTTTATAATCTTTTATTAGGGAATCCTTGTATTCATGCAAATATTCATTCCCTCATATCTATATCAATCCTTTAAAATTCCTTTCAAAGATAAACTATATATTTTAATGTTGATAAGGATTTTTTTTTTAATTATTATTATTATTATTATTTATGGAAGTTTCATATTTCCTAAAATATGACGGATCGGATGGCTTGTGCGCTTTGCAACCTGAGCTAGGGCGTCCATGCCCTATATCTGTTTTGATCTTCCCTTTGCATGCATTGTGGGGGGTGTTGTTGGTTTTCGAGGGGGGTTTCAATTAATTTTCTGGTTCCCTATGTGCGGTTATCTTCCTTTGTTAGCTACATGGAGATTGTGGGGTGTGGCTGCAATTAGTAGTCCGCCTTCTTCCTGCCTGGAGTCTCATCGCTATCACCATGTGTGCGGGGTAGCTAGGTGGGCTGTGTGTCGTGTTGGTTGCGAGGGCTCGGGCCTTGGCTGCTATGTGGGTCGCATGGGGTCCTTTGGACTACATGGGGTTGGCTGGTAGGAGCTCACTTGTCTAGGGAAATGTGTAGAGGTCTCGTTCCTTGGGGTGTCACGGCCTTGTAAGGCTGTGCTTTTATTGTTTGGGAGTCGGTGTGGGGTGTGCGTGGGTGCTTGGCTACCCTTGTGCTAAAGTCTTCCTTTATTCTTTATGTCTCGGGCCTTGCATGCCCGCCTGGGATTAGTATTTGCCTCAATGTCTCATGGGGAATCATCTGGGGCTAGTCCCAAGTTGGACTTCTGCTCTGCGTTTGGTTTGAAGCCTCTGGTATAGAATGTGAAGATAATTGATAATAATTTATTTTCTTCGGAGTTGGATATGTATGGTTCGGGTTCATTTGGGGGATCTTGGATTGTGAAGATTAATGGGTGTCTAGAGAGGTGCAAGGAGAGTCCAAAATTGGTTATTCTGATGGAGATGCTTGTTGATGATATTGAATACTATTCAAAGCATTCATTTTATTGCAAGTTTATGGGTTTGAGAGTCTCACTGCAATTTTTTGAATCATGGGCTCAGAGGACATGGTTGTCGGAAGGAGAGATGGAGATTAGGCTCTTGCGAACAACTATTTTATGGTGTCCTTTGATTGCATGGTTGATCGGAATAGGATTTTTGAAGGTGGTCCCTATTTTTATAACCAGGTGGGTTTGTTTATTAAGCTGTGGCATGTGGTTTCAATCGGACTAAGGAACTCCTGAATCGGGTTCCTATGTGGGTTTGGCTGTCGTGGTTTCCAGTTGAATGCCGGAGAGAGGATGTACTATAATTGGTGGCTTCAATGCTCAACAAGCCTGTTGGTTCATCATAGCAGATACAGTTCAAAAAGGTAACGACTTTTGCTCGTATATGTGTGGAAATTGATTTAAGCAAGCCATTGCCAGATTCTATGGAAGTGTGTGCAGGTTCATATACTTGGATTCAACAACTAGACTATGAGACCCTTCCCTTTTGGTGTCGATTTTGTCATGAGTATGGGCACTTACAACATAGGTTCCCTAATGCTAAGACTGTGGAGCAACAACCCTCTATGCCTCACCACAACCCACCTAGGGTTGATAAGGGGAAGGAGACTATTCCGGGTGATGGAGCTGGTGAGGATGGATTTTCCCCTGTCAAGGCTCGTAATAGGAACATGGGGCAAAAAAGGACTTTCAAGGAAAGGTAGGATGATGACACTTTTAACAGGTTTGAGGTGTTGGATAATCTCAGTTAGTAGGAAGTGAACCCAGGTTTGATTAATTTGGATCAGGGGCCTTTGAGTGTTGGACAGGAAGGACCTCCTCTGGAGGCTATGCAGGTTTTACAAGATGTGGGGGCTAGGCAGATGGATATTAATCAACCTTCGCTTGCTCAGGCAGGATCAGATGATATTGTTAGGGTAACAAAGTCTGGAAGCAGGGGGGTCTCCTAGGTCCCTAAAGGATGGTATGGATGTGGGGAAGAGCTCTCTCTCTTCTCCTCATTTGGGTATTCAGCAAAAGAATACAAAGAAAGGTGTGAGTGAGAAGTCCTCAAAGCTAGGTCAGAAGAAGGATTTGGAAAAGCTAAAGATTGTTGGTGAGACTTTGGTGGAATTAGGGGTAGTCAAGATCCTCAATTCTCATTTCTCTTACCCTTTGAAATGATTGTTCTCTCATGGAATGTTAGGGGCTTGAACAGTGGCCGCCCTCAACAAAATTTTGTTCGGGATTTGATTAAAAGTAAATCTCCTGATGTTCTCTTTTTATAGGAGACTAAATTATCAATTGAGAGTATGTTGGGTATATTACCTAAGTTGTGGAGAAATGGTGAGTGTCAGTGTATCGGGGCTTTTGGATCTTCTGGGGGGGTGGCTTGTTTATGGAACCTTTGAAAGATTAGCCCTATCTGGTGGATGTCCTCTAAATATTCTATTTCCTTTGTGGCCTCTAGCTTTGAGACAGGAGAAAGGGTCTTCTTCTCGAATGTTTATGCTCCTTTTGAGCTTTAGGGTAAGCAACTTCTTTGGACCCATCTTCGATTTGTTCGCAACTTGGTTCCTTATCACCCTTGGATTATGGTTGGAGACTTCAATGCCATTGTTGAGTTGTCAGAAAAATGGGGTGGAACAACAAGGGTAGAGCCATCTTCTCTGTTACTTCGGGATAGCATCTCATCCTTAAATCTTTTTGATGTGAAACCTAGTAATGGGTGTTTCACATGGAACAATAGAAGGATTGGAGAGAACTGTGTTGCTGAGAGGCTGGACTAGTTCTTAGTCTCTTGTTACTGGGTTGGTGGTGTGTGGTCTTTTTGGTTTGAGATTCTGGACTAGAGGGGTTCTGACCATTGGCCTATTATGCTTAGTATTGCTCCAGCTGGTATGCCTAGGACTCCTTCATTTAAGTTACAGTTGATGTGGTTAAGGGATGCTACTCTTTTTGACCATGTTGTTGATTGGTGGAGGACCGACCGACTTGCTTTTGGTATGGCTATGTACACTTTTGCTAAGCCTCTTCAGTTTGTTAAGTATCAACTTAAGAGGTGGAATCACCAGTGTTTTGGTAACATCTTTCAGGATAAGGATGTAGCTTAGGCTGAGCTAAATAAAATTACGAGGTTGATTCGGGAGAATGGGGTTACAGAGGAGCTTTTGAGAAAGGAGGCTAGGACTTAAAAAGTGGTTGAGGAATACAAATTGCGGGAAGAGATCTATTGGAAGAAAAAGGCCAGAGTTGAATGGCTGCAAGCTGGAGATAAAAACACTACCTTTTTCTTTAATTATGCGAAGGACAAGATGCATGGTAATTCTATTTATGTTATTGTGAATGATAGGGGGGATCATCTTGCCTCTTTTTGGGAAATCTCAGCTGAGGCGTCACAGTATTTTGCTTCTTTTTTTATGGAGGAGCTGTCTGGTGGCTCTACTGAGGAAGCTTAGGTTCTCTTGTGCATTCCCTAGTTAGTTTCTTGGGCAATGAATCAACAGTTGATGGGAGAGATCTCTCTTGAGGAGTTGGAAGGGATTGTGTTCCAGATGAAGAAAGTAAAAGCTCTTGGACCCGATGGTTTTTCGGTAGATTTTTTTCAGGAATTATGGGATATCATAAAGGTGGACCTTCTTGCGGTTGTACAGGAATCCCAGAGGAATAAACAAATGTTGTACGCTATGAATTCCACCTTCCTCGCCCTTATCCCCAAATATGAGGGGGCGGATAGGTTAATTTAGTTTCGGCCTATTTCTCTCTACAATGTGGTTTATAAAATTATCTAGAAATTGATGGCTGAAAGGCTGAAGAAGTGGCTTAAAGTGTTGATTTTTGAGGAGCAAAGTGGTTTTGTGGAGGGGCGCCAAATTCTCAATGGAGTTGTTATAGCTACAGAGACCATCCATTCGATGGCTAAATCCCATGAGAAGGCTATGTTCATTAAGCTAGATATGGCTAAGGCTTATGACAGGGTTAGATGGTATTTCCTGAGGAAGGTTCTGGTGGCTTTTTAATTTTGCGAAGAGTGGATTCAATGGGTCATGAGTTGTGTCACTTTTGTATCTTTTTCAACACTGATAAATGGTAGCCACTCTGAGCTCTTTGATGCTTCTAGGGGTTTGCGTCAAGGGGATCCTCTTTCCCCATACTTATTTTTGCTTCTTGTTGAAGGTTTTGGCCGCTTGATAAGAAGTGGGGTGGAAATGGACATCATTTAGGGTTGGCAATGGGGGGAGGTTTGCCCCCGCAATCTCACCTGCAGTTTGTTGATGATACTGCTTTGATGGGGATGGCTTCTATCAGGGAAACTACTAATTTGTGGCAGGTATTGGATGTTTATCTTAAAGCTTCAGGGTAATTGATTAATGAAGATAAATCCTCCATCTTCTTTTTCAATACCCTAGTTCCCATTCAGAGAAGGATTGCGAATATCTTGAGGTTTCAGATAGGGGCTCTCCCTTTGACTTATCTAGGTATTCCTATATCTGTTGGTAGACTTCCCAAAGGCTCTTGGTAGGGTATTATTGATAAATTTTGGGTGAAAGTTAATCATTGGACCCATAGATGCTTATCTTTTGCTGGAAGGGTTCAGCTTCTCAAGTCGGTGGTGCAAGCTCTCCCAACTTATAGATGCATGCTTTAGGTGGCTCCGATTGGTTTTCTTAAGGAGTTGGATTCTCTTGAAAGACAATTTTTATGGGCTAGAAGTTTGACATCTTCCAAGTGGAGCCTCATCAAATGGGATGTTGTGTGCAACCCCAAACAATATGGTGGTCTTGGTCTTCGACAATCGGCTTTGTCGGGGGTGGCTGTGGCTGCTAATTTGTTCTGGAGATGGTGCGTGGAGCAGGACCAAAGTTGGCCCAGGATCTTATCTAAGAAGTATTTCCCAAGAATCTCTTGTGAGGATCTCCCTAGGTACCCTTTAGAGGGGAAGGGTTCAGTGATTTGGACTACTCTGCAGAAGGGTGCCAAGCTTATCAAGGATGGTTTATTTTGGATTTGTAGAGGAGGCTTTGATGCTCTTTTTTGGTCAGACTCTTGGGATGGCCAACCTCCCCTTATCTCTCAGTTCCCCAACTTGGTTCCTTTGTGTTAGAGATTTCTTGCGACTGGATGGGCTAGGGTGAGTGACTTCAAATCTCTCTCTTTCAGGGGTCATCTGGGGTTGGCTTGTTGGAAGGATCCCTCATAATGGCTAGATTTTGGGTTGGAAGAAAGGAGTGTTGAGCTTCATAACATCCTTTGCAGAAGGCGTTGTTGTTCTCTCCCGGGTGAGGATATCCTTGCATGGATCCACAATCCTAAGGGGATTTTTTTTGTTGCCTTTGGCTATCAAGTTCTTTTGGCTCAGAGGTTGGATGGCAGCGAGGTTCATTGGTGGAAAAGGGTGTGGAACAAGTTCTCTTGGCCAAAATGCAACTACTTTTTCTAGACCTTGGCGTGGAATAGGTGCTTAACTTGGGATAACATTCATAAGCGTGGATTTTAGGGGCCTTCTATGTGTGTTTTGTGTGGAAATGAGGAGCAGGATTCTTCGCACCTATTTTTTTGGTGCCCCTTTGTTTCTCAGCTTTGGCATTTTTGGTGGGGAGTTTGGAAGTGGCCACGTGTTCATGCTTCTTCTCTGATTGAGTTTTGGGATAGTATGGGTAGGCCCCCCTCGATGGCTCCCTTTTTGTAGGATGTTTGGTATGTTGGTCCTACCTTTCTTCTTTGGCAAATTTGGTTGGAGAGGAATCATAGGATCTTCCGTGGGGAGAAGTTGATGATTCAGCAAGTGTGGTGGCGTCTGTTAGGAATGATTCAGGAATCGGTTGCGGCTAAAAGTGAGATGGTCTTCCCTCTAGAGAAAGGCATTGCTAAGTTGGTGGAAAGATTGGGTCTTCAAGAAATTCACTCTTCTTTTGGTGGTAACAAGTTCCACAGGCAGGGGAAGCAAAGAGTCCAGTGGGTGGGTAGGTGGATACCGCCTTCGAATGGAGTTATGAAGATCAATACTGATGGCTCTTCTAGGGGTAATCCTAGGCTTGCTGGGATTGGGGGAATTGGGAGAGATTCTGTGGGGTCGGTTATCTTTCTTTTTTCAGTGCATGAAGGGGCTCAAACCATTAATTATATGGAAGGTCTGGAAATCCTTTATGTAGTTGAGAGGGCTCTACCTCTAGGATGGAGAAGAGTTATTTATGAAGCAAATTCTCAGATTTTAATTAATTTGGTGAATGAATGAAAGGTGATTGATATTAATTGGCAGTTGGTGGTGGTGGTTCAACGGATTCTTCAGGTTAGTTCTATGTTGGAGGTTGTGTCCTTTGTTCATATTCCGCATGAGTGGAATCGGGTTGCTGACTGCTTGGCCAAGTGGGCTTTTGAGCATGATGATGACTGGAAGGTTGAGGATTGGAGATAGGTTTCTCCTGAGTTACGTCAGGATTTGGATCAGTTACTTGAGGAAGACAAGAGTTTGTAGTTGGTTGATTGTTTCTGTTTTTGTGTTTGGTGGGTTGTCATTGGCTGGTTTCCGAGGTTGTGGCTCTTGATCTTTGTTGTACTGCTGTGTTATGAATTTCCATTAAGTTTTTACGGATATTTTTTTTATTTTTCACAAATGCTTGATGCTCTTAAGAATACAATAAGTCAAAATTAATTGGAAAATAAAGATGATGAACCAAAAAGTTGAATAATATCCATAGATGCCAAACTTTAGGATGATAGAGGAATGCTTGATTTTCACCATATTTTCTAAGATAATATAATAAAAATGTTAACAAAATTGATATTCGTCCCCTCTTGGTAAACTCCAATATGTACATGCAACCATAAAAACAAGCATGTTGCTAATAATTAACAATCACAAAATGAGTATTGTATTTTTAATATCAGATTGAGGGATAGTGTTTTTCCTCATGATGATATTTCTTCTTTCTCCCTTTCATTTTATGATTTTGCATATGGGATTGGATTTAATGTATTATAATGGGGATTCAAATGAAGAGGTTTAGGTGTTACAAAAGACAGTATTTTGGGACCAATACAATTAAAAAAATATTAATAAAGAAAATCTTGGATACTCTCCCCTGTATGTTGTAAAGGTATGAAGAATCATCAAAAGTAAATAGAACACAATGTTTCTAAAATATTAAATTTCCTATTCCTGTTTTACATTCATGCTTAATTAATACAACATTTGCACTTCTTTTTTTGCAAATGTTGTATCTTATGATGATTTTTATATAAAGACTTATGTTGTATCTCATTAGTTCATTCTTGGGTTTCTTCATGCATGTTGTGTTCTTATTATTTAAGATAATTTATTCGGTATTCATATTTAATGATTCATTGATTATAATTTGGTATAGGTGTTTTACTTCCATTATATAGTGATGTAGGAGCATCTAGGGATACTAGACAATCTTGCATCCCCAAAAATATTTTATTTTAATTTTGCTTTTTGATAGGTCTAGATAATAGCTTGTTTTTGTTAGTTTTGTGCAGACTTTAAGATACTTTTAAACACACTTTCTAAATAATATTTCATATCATATTATCCTTTTTGTATCCATTATGCAAACTAAACCCAAAAACATGGTGATGGAATTATGGTTTAATATATTAACATTAAATGGTTTATATGAATATGTGTATGGAAATGTTGATGGAATGCCATGTTTAATTATGATGGTTATCTTTGTGTACGTTTTTTGTGAAACTAACTTGTTTGCAGCTAAAGGAGGAACCATGATACATAATAGTTGTAGAATGAACCTGTAGCAAAAGGAGCGTTAGACACTGAAACAGGGGAAGTTGTAGAAACAATTGAATGGTTGAAGGCACTTAATGAAGATAAAATGCGTGTTATTACAATTAGTTAATAAACATTGAAGAAGAGGTATTTCTTACATGGGACTTTCACAGATGGACATATGGTTGCATATATTCTATTTTGACAGAGTTCTAGTTTCAATAGGATTCTCCTTCTTTTTCAGTTATAGGTTGAATAATTTCAAGTCTTAATTCTAAGTTCTAAATATCTAGAAGTGGAATTAATGATTTCAGTTAAGTTGTTGCTTTCAATAAAGACTCCCTCAGTTTGTATATAACTATTGGTTGAGTTTAAAGTTTAGTTAGTTGGTTTTTTCGCAATTTTATGTTATCTGTTATTCTCAGTTTGAAACATGAATCTTTAGAATGATTGAGTATGATTTGTGCAAGAATATTTTGTAATCTTTCGTATTATGCAATAAATGGAGATCAATTCATGAAATCTAGTAGTTAGATTGAGCTCAGTTAAAGTGGGAATAGTTACTTGTGCAGGGCACTCAAGGTATTGTTCCTCACTTCACCTTTCTTTCAGTTATTTATTTTTTGTTGGTAGCTGTTATTAGTTTATTACTATTCATAAATCATATGCAAGTTAAATGGGATTTCATTTCTTATTTATTATGCATGAATGCTTAGGAACATGCATGTAACAATCATTGGTAATACTCCAGAGGATAGTTCAGTTGAGTTAGTAGTTTTTATTAAGTTTTTAGTTAATTCAACTTTATTTCACTGGCAGTAATTTAGTCACAGCCTTTCCTGTAGGTACCCGTAGCAACTAGTTTTAGTTTATGTTTTTACTATTTTTATAGTTTTGCGCATTTCTAACAATTAGAATGACTTTAGTAGGATAGTCTAGGTAGTTTAAGTCCATGAAGACATATATAATGTTGCACCATCATAAGCTTATGCACCTTGGTTGATGATTTAATGTAGTCCTAAGCAGTGTCAAGTGGACTGTTCAGTTAGTTAACCCTCTAAATTGAGTGGATTTCACCAAGTTTACAAAATATTAGCTCAGACTATACACTTTTTTGTGTGTGGTTTCTTGTTGTTGGCAACCTTTCAACACGTGATTTGGGCACACTCTAGGCATAAACAAAACTATCTATTAAATTGGTTGGGTAGATTAATGTTTAAATATTATATTTGCGTAAAAATTGGAGCCAAATTGTTGTAACCATTATTTTATTATTTGGCTCAAAGTTTGTAGTTTGGGTGAATTGTTGGTTGCACATTTAATGTGCTTAAATTGCCAAAATATGTGAATTAAAGAAAAACCAATGCCCAAGTTGGAAAAATTAAACTTTGGATTTTTTTTTTTGATATGCAAGTATAGTATTTTATTAATATAATAAAAAAGTCCAGTCTACAACTGTCTGCCACACAGGTAAAAATAGCCACCATCAACAACCCAATCCACCATGCCAAAAAAAAAATCGGCTAGAAAAAGACCACCAAGAGGGAAACCCACCCAACCAGACCAACCAAACACCCAACTAAAGCTAGAGTAAACCAAAATGGCCATCAAAGGGTCAAATCCACTAACAGAGCACCACCCAAAAGCTTCTAATACAAAAAACCAAACCTATGACACCCAGGCACTACCCAAAACCAAACTTACATGAAGCGATTGGCCCTTGCGAAGGCCTCAAAATCTTTAACCCATTCCACACCCCCGACCACCATCAACCCGAAGAACTTCTTCAGGAACTCCACTGCCACCACCGCTATCATCCTATGCTTCATGAGGGTCGGTCCACTGAAGTCGAGAAGAAATAGATACAACTTCACAACTTCATCCGAACATCGAAGGAGCTCCAGATCGTAGGGACACGAAATACCTCTTCCATCAACACACGCAAAACCTCATCAATCACCTCCACCAAATCTTCCCTAAACATCTTCTTAAGCAACAATTTTTCCTCAACCTCAACAACTTGGTTATCCAAGAGGGAATCCAAAAAATGAGAGGAGACATGCAAATTATCCCTACTGTACTCCTTATTCTCCAAATTCCCGGAACCCAGAATCATTTTGGTCACCACGATTATCAGAGGATCATTATTGAGTAAAATCCTCTTCAGTCATTGATCCGTAATTTCCCTAAAAGAGGTTTTTCATGTCGATGACTTCAAGGAAATCAGGGTATCTGCCCCAAATATTGCCAACCCATCCACCGAAACCTTTATTACGAACCTCGAGCGCTTGTCCATCAATGCCCAAGCATAGACCACTCCCAGACAGATAGAAGAAAATCACCATCTGCAGCCAAAAGGAAACTAAAAATGATAATGAAAGTAAGCCTTGATCAACCTTAGAGCCAACCCACAATGGTATTAATGCCAAGTACTAAGCATTTGTCACCCTCCACAAATGGAGCACCTCCAAACGTGTCGAAACCTTGTCGAAAGAACTAAATCTTTCAAGAAAAATACGCTCTACCTGGGCCTTGAAAAAGACGTCATCACTTCCCCCATCAACTCACGTACTTCAAAGACACAATGACTCCTATCAATTCCTTTTCATGATCGCTCTCCCACGTCATCCTCCTAACCCTTCTCACCAAACACTGTGGCCTAGACTGCCACGTCCCCTCCGCCAGCCTGGAGTGGTGCCCACCCTGCTGCCCAATTAAACTTCGAATATTAAATAATGGATTGGAAGAGAATTTTAACACTTATGTGTAGCTGGGAAATTAATTGGGCACTAGACATGTTGCAACAGAGGTTACATGTAGTAGGTTGTTACATTCATGCAATTTTTTCCAGAATAGAGGTAGTGGTTTGTAGGGGGTTTTGAAAGCATATTGGAGTGATTTCATTTCTTAATTTGTAGCTCCAGAAATGAGGAATTAAAAATCCTAGCTATAGAAGAAAGGGAATTGCAAAATGAGTTGCAGGAGGGGTTTGAACCAGTGTTCAAATATGAGTTTTTTGAGATTTTGGCTTGAAAATTAGTATGGTATTGTTGGTAGAAAAAATATAGTGATCATGTATTACTGTAGATGAATGTGGGAGCTTTTGTTGGAAATTTTTTAGGATAAATTAAATATTTTTTTATATTCAAAATAATTTCCAAAATGTGGTTTGTCAAGAAATTTCTATGCATATTTGCTACAGTTTAAATAATTTGAATTTCATACCATTTTGGATTCACATTTTTTTTTGTGAGTATGTTTTTTTGTTTGAAAAGGTTAAATATTTGGGTGGTGGATGTGAAGATCAACAGCTTAATTCAGGGTCTTGGTTTTCAATTGCATCAAATGGTATCATAGTAGGAAGATTGGCTGAGAGGTTTTGCAACAATAAGTTATTTTTCTTGGATATGTGCTGAAAGAAAATTGAAGGATTTGGGTTTGTTGGAATGTGTGAGTGTGAGTTTTGTTACAGGTATGAAAGAGGACCTTTGACTTTATCCTCCAACAAAAGTTAAGGCTAGGTAGAAGGTGCACGAGAGAGAGTTGTGTCTTCCATAAACTATTTGTCAGGTAGAGGATAAACAAAAGAGAGAGATATTGTTGCAAGAAGTACTTGTAACTACAGAGGGACTTGTGAGTCTCTAAAATGACTATGAAAAAGAAGACAAGATGGGTCATTAGAAGACCTATGAGAATGTTATTTTGGGAAGAATCTTGGGAAAAGGTGAGAAAAAAGAAGCTCATTGCAAAGTTGAAGAAGATAGAAGTAAGATTGGATGCCTTTAAGGAAAGCTTGGGAATGAAGAAGAAAGATATAGTTGAGGAAGATTAGAAAATAGATGAAGTTAGAATACATTGTTTATTTCATAAAAAAATTGCAAGTAATGATTTGTGTGTAGGTAATGAAGAAGGAAAAGGAGTTGTAATAGAGGACAACGAAGAGAAGATAGATGGAAAGTAGAGGTTTGGCAAAGAGGACAAAGAAAATAAGAATGTTGAAGTGCGGTGTTGCAGCCCTATGGTGGAAAGAGCATGGAGAGAAAGTCATGTGGAAGCAGCCCACACATTTGTAGTTGCGAGAAAGGAAGAAAAGAAGAGAAGCACAAAGAAAGAATGGAGAAAGAAAGAGGTAGCAATTGATATGCATCTTGTTGAAGACATAAAAGAGAAAAAAAATGAAGTTGTAGCAACAAAAACAGAGGTATTATCTCCTTTTGAGTTTTGCAAAGAAATTATTAATGTTGATTTCTATGCAAAAGAGGTAAAAGAGAGTTTTGGAGAAGATGATTTCGAAGTTGGGGCAGCAATTGGTTCATGGAAAAACATAAATATATTAAGGAAAATGAAGCAGTTGGCTGCAAGGGAGGAGATGGAAGAAGAAAAAAACAAGAATGCAACAAACAATGAAGAAGAAAAGGTTGGAGCAACAATAGAGAAACAAGGAAACATACAGGTAAAAGGTCATTTTTATGATATTTGTGAAAGAGGATTTGATGTTAAAGAGATTAATGAATTTGTGGATATGAAAGGGGGAGGAAATGATATTATTGTTGAGTTAGACGAAGTTGTGGATGAAGTTGTAACAATTCAGAAAATGGACTTGGATAGTCCTAAATTTGATAAAGAGATTGATGAAGAAGAAGACAGTCTCCTATTGAAAGAGGAGATGAGGAAATTTGAAAAATTATTTGAGGGAGAAATGATGGATGAAAATTATAAAAAGAAAGAGGTTGTAGCTAATAAATTATTCTTCGAAGGAATTAAAGTGGAAGATAAGAAGGTTGAATGCATAGAACAGGAGGTTGCAAAAGTGCATGATGAGGTAAACTCTAAATTTTGTATTTTTTTTTATGAATATAATTTGTGTAATGATTGAAGATGAGAAAACTGAAAAATATATTGCAAAAATAGAAAAGGGGAAGAAAACAGAGGTAATGAGGTATTTTTCTGCATTTTTTAAAGATGGTGATAATGTTGATTTTTGTTTGAACGAAATTGTGAAAGAATGTGAAGTAGAAAAATCGGTAAAGTGCAACAATAACAAGTTAAATGTCGAACAACATCAAGATGATGAAATAAAGTTGCGAGATGAAACATGAAGAAATTTGAATTATAGTGAGATTAATTTCATGAGAGGGAGAAATAGAGGAAATATCGAGGAAGGAAGACATAGGAAAATTTAGAGCAGGGGTAAAAAGAAGAAACAAGTTGATAAGGAAGAAAGATGGCTAAAGGACAAGCACAAGATCTTCAAATGTTCACGAGTTCCAACTCATGGAACATTTCTTACCTCGGGTGTTTGATGCAGGAGCATCCAGGGATACCAGACAATCTTTCATCCCCAAAAACATTTTATTTTAATTTTGCTTTTTTTTTTGTGTGGTTTCTTGTTGCTGCAGCCTTTCAACACCTGATTTGGGCACACTTTGGGCATAAAAAAATATTTATTAAATTGGTTGGGTAGATTAATGTTTAAATATGTATTTGGGTAAAAATTGGAGCCAAATTTTTGTAACCATTATTTTATTATTTGGCTCAAAGTCTATAATTTGGGTGAATTGTTGGTTGCACATTTAATGTGCTTAAATTGCCAAAATATGTAAATTAAAGAAAAACCAATGCCCAAGTTGGGAAAATTAAACTTTGGAATATTAATAATGGATTGGAAGAGAATTTTAACGCCCATGTGCAGCTGAAAAATTAATTAGGCACCAAACATGTTGTAGCAAAGGTTACATGCAACAGGTAGTTACATTCATGCATGCATCTTTTTCCAGAATACAGGTAATGGTTTGTAGGGGGTTTTGAAAGCATATTGGAGTGATTTCATTTCTTAATTTCCAGCTCCATAAATGAGGAATTGAACTGCCCAAATATAGAGGAAAGGAAATTGCAAAATGAGTTGCAAGAAGGGCTTGAACCAATGTTTAGAAATGGGTTTTTTGAGATTTTGGCTCAAAAATTAGTATGGTATTGTTGGTAGAAAAAATATAGTGATCATGTATTTCTGTAGATGATTGTGGGAGCTTCTGTTGTAAATTTTTTTAGGATAAATAAAAGAGTTTTGCATATTCAAAATAATTTCCAAAATATGGTTTGTCAAGAAATTTTGGTGCATATTTGTAGCAGTTTAAATAATTTGAATTTCATACCATTTTGGATTCACATGTTTTTCTATGAGTAAATTTTTTGTTTGAAGAGGTTAAATATTTGAGTGGTGGCTGTGAAGATCAACACCTCAATTCGGGGTCTTGGTTTTTGACTACTCATATAGTCATCCATATTTACACACAAACACAATTACAACATTTATACAACAGTGCAAAAAATGGATATCATATATATATGGAATATACAATTATGTTGAGAAGAATCCTCTCATAGGTTATCTCTTCCTTGTCACACCAACACTAATGACCTACCTGTAGAGGGAGAGTGTCTCTTGTTATGCAATATGGTATACTTTATGCCTTTTCCCTTCATTCGACCTATCTTCTCTCTAATTTATATAGTATCCTCTTGGGATATATCACGTTAATGCAAAATATACATCTCTTCTCACTCTCCAAAAGTGGGGGCATTTATTGGTTTGCCTCTATCTCATCTACTATCTATCATAAATCATCTTAATCCTTAAGCTACTCATATTTCTCTTGAAGATGCTACTCTTTATCTTGGTATTAATCAAGAATTTTTTTTGATGCCCCTATATAATGTACATGCACTTGACTCACCAAGTCAAAAAGTAATGTAAGTCTCTCACTCTCAACACAAATCCACGAGATTATTTTTTGATGTCCACCTATGCACCAAACATAACTCGATCACTGGGTTGAAAAGTAATTTAAGTTAGTTTGCATATATTTGTGCATACTTGATCCTCTCCATGAGCACATCTAAAACATCACACGTCAAGTGATCCACTTATTAGGTCTTGAAATCGTTGCTCACACTTCTAGAGGAATTGATCCACTTCAAGGTTGGGGATATATCATTCCCAAATGTGGATAAACTAATTCATCAATAAAATGTGAGTGATGATAGGACAATTACTAAGAGTGGGTAGTCTCTCCTTCACTTTGTGCTCAACTAGACCCAAGAGGGTGTTCCTAAAGGTAATCTCTAACAATATTTAGTCACAAATGAATAAATAAAAACTAAGATAATTTCATAATATTTAGTGTATTTTTGGTCGGGCAAAAGTTGTCTCTAGACCAAGGACTAACATACTATACATATAACCTATATTAAGTTGATGAGGATATGTGGGACATGATTCTCTCAAGATGAAATCCTTCAAGGTTCGTTGGAGATGTTTTCTTGGTTAAAATATTGAACCACAAAATGCATACAAATTTACTTCACACTCTACACTATAGGTTAAAGATATTATTCTTTTTAAGGTGCATGAAGGTTCAACACTTCTACGACTAGTGCCTTATATTGGGTTACAAAGTCACAATAAATCAAAATAAATAACAAAAGAAATAATGATATTTAACAATTGAAAAAAAATCAATAATCCCTCTCCAAACTTCCAGAATTCCACGTGTAATTAGGAAATGATATTATGCAGACTATTTGTAATGTATTAAAGTGTTATAACACTTATCAAATCAATATTACATTCACACCAACAAGTATTATGAGAGAAAACCCTAAGCTAAGAAGAACCTATCACACTTCATCACTTGGGAGTCTTCCTAAAGATCCACAACTAGCCAAAAAGACATTCAGTTACAAATATTTTCTACATGATATCTACCTCTTCATAATTTGTAAGATGATTTTATCTACTAGTATTTGGAAATGCAAGTATTGAAATCCTAGAGCTTGCTCGGTGTTATAGTCACATAGAAATGATAAATTGACTGATATTTTATTTTGGAAAATGAAGTAGTATATACAACACTTTGTTTGATAATTGAATCCCTATGGAAATCAATTAAGACTTAGATGTCAATAATCCCATGTGTGGAAAAAATCAAAATCCCATTAAATCTACTGAAAAGGTAACCTGGAGCTTGCATACAAATCATTCATGTAAAAAATGTAACCATTGCATTAATGGCAATAATGATGTTATCATCCTCCATTATTGAAATTACATGTAAAGTCATGAATTTGAGATTAATTAATTGTTTCTAAGTAGCAAAACCCCCTTGGAGTAGTTGTGGCATCAAATCTAGCCATTAATGGTTACCAAGGTCATGCAGGGAGGTAGGTGGAAGTCAACAATGTAAAATGCAAGAGTTGCAAAGTTTCGGGGATCGATGGTTAGGGATACCTCATAACCTGTGCTAGAGATAAGAAAATTAGAATACTCCCACATCAACAACTCTAAAAAGATATATGAATGAAACTATCAAGATTCAAGGATCATGGATAATACATAATCCATGCCACCTGTCATGGATCAAGGATTGGGAATTGGGAGTACATCATACTTTGTACCCATAGTTAGAAAATAAATGTATCTTTACATCACAAACTTTGAACAGATGAAGAAAGGAAATTATCAAGAGTTAAGTGATCAAGGATATTGAGAAATTTATCCCTTTAAGCATGTAAATAGATATAGGTCCAAACTTGTGAACTCAATAAGATAACACAACAAAAGGGATTAGGTATTAGGAGTCAAGGATACTTAATAACTCATGCCCAAAAGTATCATGTTAAATTTATCCTTGTATCTTTGAATCTAAAGAAGTATATCAAAGGAAATATCAAAAGTTAGAAATCAAGGACACCAAGGAACTCGTGCCATAATTGGAGACGTGTGTCTCTTGTAGGCATAATGAGAATCTAGCTATATCTGGGAGTAAACCATAAAAATAGATACACAAAGATGGGATGGAGACAACCACACTTCATCTTCACCAACTAGTGCAAATATTGCACAAGGAAACACAAGCACAAAACATAAAATATACATATAAGGTAGTACATCATTACTTACATGAAGTAATTCTCAAGATTTTGACCATGAACTAGCATCTTCATTAAACCTCTTTTTAGATCCTCAAGATGGTACACATTGTGTCCATATTGCTTTGTAATTTCATATAGCTCGAGTCATAAAGGATCAAACTTTATATTTTTTCCTTTATCTTCTAATCTTATATTCCACATGAGGATCATGCCTCCAACCTATAAGTTTCTCTACAACATTGTATTATCAGAGAGATATTTTGTTGCCTACTTATGTGATAATATTTTCTCATGTACAATCCTCCTATTATCAACTAACTTTGTTAGTTCCATAAATTTTTGAGAGATTGCATCATTTTCTCCTCATTCGACATCATATAATAGTTGATATATGGGTATCTACAAAATAATTAGCATCTTAACATCTAGTTCATGTACTAGTTGAAAGGGGCATTTATCAATAGTTGTCTTATAAGTCACTCTATCAACCTATAGTGCATACTTTAACTTATCATCCCATCCACATCTAAAGTTCTTTTGATGATTTTTATGGTCCACTCTTATTACTAGACTTAGCTTATCCATATCCTTGAGAATGATAAGGGGACGAGTGTATCAAATTAATGTCATACTTAGTGCATAAACTTGAAATATCATTAGAGTTGAAACATATAACATTATTATTGATGATCTTGTAGGCACACCAAAGATGGTGATTATATTATTCAACAATAAATCAACTACCATCTTTGATGTAACATCAAGGGTTGGAATTGCCTTGACCCATTTATTGAAGTAGTCTTGATGGCTACAAGAATCCAATTATATCCATTGCTTGATCTTTCTTGAATTTTCCCTATGAAATCAATTTACTATTGCTAGAAGGGAGCTCTTACCATCGCAAATGTTAAAATAAGGGAACTTTCAAACTTCAATTTGAATGATAAACTCTAGTAGGCATCACACTTTCTTACTCTTCCAACTACATCCTTGAATAAGATGGGCTACCGATATCTTGGCTTGAGGATCTTGTGTGTAGTGATCTTGGCCTTGAAATATCTTCCACAAATGCCTCAATGAAATTCATTTTTCACTTTATTGGATTGTTCTTGATTCAAGCATTCAACTAATATCCCATTGGGATCTCTCTATATTAAATCATCGCATACCAACACATACTTTTGGGAGTGTACCTTGAGATTTTTTTACTGGTTACCATTTATTTCAAGTGGAAATTTCATGTTTTCTAGGTAAAATATAATATACTTATACCCTAGACTATCCTTTAATTTACAACAAGTTGATGCACAATTAGAATTTATTTCATGGACTTTACTTGCTTCAATATTTGTATCTACCACTAGTTTGGCTAGACCTTGACCTCTAACCACTTTTATTGTTTGCACCTCAATACCATATTATGAGATCTTACTAATCCATCTACATCTCTTACTTAAGGCTTCTTGTTGAGTGAATGTGTATTTTACCATTGTATGTGGCACATATTTAATGATCCTTGCACCAATCAAATATGGCCTATAATTATTGATAGCTTTTACAAGGGCATAACCATGATTTCCATTATTGAATACTTTAGTTCAACACCTTGTAAGGACTTACTAAAAAATACAATAGGCTGCTCATATCCCTACTTGTTCTTTTAAAACAACACAACAATAATAATATGAAATAAGCCAAATGAGAAGAGCTATAAGGGTTTAGAATAGTCTAGACTTACCAATACTATCACTTCTTTAAGTGTTTCCTTAATCTTCACAAATACTTCCACTAGTTCATCACTCCATGTGATTCATTGCTCTTTTCTTAACATCTTGGAGATAGCTCCTAACAAAGTTGATTTTCCTAAAGAATGATTGTATACCCTTGACCATTTTAGGCCAAGGGACGAGATTAATGGATATCACTCTTTTTGGATCTAGTGGGTAACATCAACTCAAATGTGCTAAGTATGAAACTGAGTTAAAAATAAGTGAATTGTGCTTTTTCAATGGTAGTTTCTTTTAAAATTATGACTTTGGTTAGAAAACATATAGTAAAACCACATCAACATTGAAATAAAATAAAATATACTACATGAGACACTTTTTAAAGTTAGAAGCCAACTAAAGACATAGGCGTGTTTTCCCAACAACCAACCATTCCAAATCAATATCAACTTGTTTTAGCCATCCAACATTGAAAAGGGGATACAAATAAGTAAATCCAATGACAGGGGCCACCTTCCTTAGTCAACCTATTTTAGGGAAAATCTTGTATTAAAGCATGACAAGTGTATTGAGTTGTTCACTCATTCCAATAACCAAACAAATATTGCTTCATCTATCAAGAGTGGAGTGAATTCATATAATTATTTTTTAGGTTTTGGAAGGCGTATTTGAGGCACCAAAGTAGAGGTCACTCAAATATGAGGTAGAATGGTCAAGCATAATTTAAAAGTATCTAATCATTATCATAGTCGATGGATATCAACATTGAGTGCCCCAATTTTTATCGTACATTATTGTTGCCACATACCAAAAGGAATTGAATTTTGATGCTAATTTAGCAAAACTAGACAAGAGCAATATATGCAATGAGTACACACACATATACATCAACAAAGGCTATAAATTCCTACATTGGTTATTGAAATCATACTAAATTTTTTCTTCCCAAAGTTAATGTCATAGAAAACATGTTAGAATCTTTTTCATGATCTTATATATTTCAAGCCATTGAGAGTAAGAAAAGTCACTTTCAAAGATAAATTACCTAAAGATATTGTAGAACCTAAACACATGCTTATAAAACAACTCATATGATGTTTAGGATAACATGTTGGGTTATATGAATATTCTCAACTTGAAGATAGAGTAGGAATATTCTTGACTTGAAGATACACAAAAAGAGAGAGTAGGGGATAATTTGGTAGTAAAATTAGTAGAAAGTAATCTCCTTCGAGCTAACTCCTTTCCCATCACAATTCAATCTCTTGGATTGGTGATATCACATGCTTATCACTACAAGCCTAAGACTAGAAGGATTATACCTTTTGATTGGTTTAAGTTGTCTTGAAAAGGATAAATAAAATGCTAACAAATTACCAAAGGATAATTAGAAGAAATAGAATATGATGATGCAATAACCATTCTAACCTTATCATAGTTTGGATGTCTCATGTACAAATCTTACCTTTGGTAAAAGATTCATTCTCTTTCAATAAATTATAATTTCTTTGAACATTTTATTGCAACACTAGATATTTAATGCCAAATACTTTTATAGTTTTTCTATCACTTGAAATTTCCATCCCTTTGTCTAGTTCGATCCTATAAGAATATATTATCCACTATTTAAGAATTGTACTTTAAATGTACATCCACCTCTTTCATGAACATTATGAGGAATATTATGGCTAGCCAAATTATTTTGTAACTTTTTCTTTCTCCTCATTTAAGTGTCTTCCTCAACTCTTATTTTTCATCTTGAAATTTGTGTTGAGATTTTAGAGCCTCTATCTCTTCAAATTTTTATTGATGGTTGGAGTAAACATTGGAATAGCTTACAAATCATAATTGAGTATAAAATATGAGAGTAGATACCCATAATACTAAAGTAAACTAGCAAAAAACTCATACAAGACACAAGGAACACTTTCTTTGGTATGTCATGATTTGCAATTGACTTGGATATTCCAAAGTGCAATTCTTTTTCATTGATAAATTTGTCTATATACTTGATTTAATATAATTTACTACTAAAACTAATACACATAAGGTAGAAAATTAATGTGTTATGCCTATCAATCACAAGTCGTATAACATGAATTGTGCTTAGTAATGTTATTGTGATGCTTATGGTTAGATAAATATAAAAAAATCTTCATAATTTTTGATATGCTTCAAGCTTTATCCTACAATATTGTTAACAAATAATCCAAATCTAATTTAAACACTCTACAAAGGTGTAGGGAAAAATACATCTACATCAAATTATCTAGGGTAATTAACTAAACATAATCAATTAGCAAATGAGTAAGCTAGATAAAATGAGTTTGTGACTAAAAAATAAAAATTACAAAAATAAAATGCATAATTGAATAAATTAAATGTGATACTTAGCTCAAAATTTGATGGAGAAGGGTTGTGGCAAATGTCAAAAGTTGGTTTGCCAATATTTTAGAATTTTAGGATCGACTTATATGAAGATCTCAAATTTTATAAAATAAATATATTTTTTATTTTTATTTTGGATCACCTATGCGAGTGAAAAACTAATATTTTCAAGTGCAAAGATGAACCTATACACAAATTCAATCCATAACTCATAGACTTGATCTATAGAAATGTGGAATTTTGGAATTCATTCACCTTATTTTTCTATGTTTGAATATGCATGAACACATGCAATATTTTCAAAAACCTTTTGTAATATATTGGATAGTGAGGGTCAAGTTCTACGACTCTTAACAAAAGTTCAAAGATAACAATCAAGCATATAATGAGCCTACAATGATGTCACAACTAGAAAATGTAGACTAGATTCTCCTCTAAGCTCTTTGATACATATATTCTTCTCATTTTGACATTCCTCAATGATTTCAATTTGAAGGAATAAATGTCTTTATATACAACAACCAAGCATAAAAATAAACATAAACATGTATTAGGTCAACTCACATTGGTTAGTAGGAGGGAGTTAACATGAAAATTTTAAATTTGAATTTAAAAGTTAAGGGTTTACATCTACAATTATGAAAGTAACTTGGGCCATGTCCACATCCATGGATATGATCCAAGGTGATACAAAAAAAATTAATGGATTAGGGCCAAATATTTGGAGATGATTGATAAAAGGGGATCAAGATGTGCGATGCCACCAAGTCCATGAAATAATATGTCATTGTAAGCTTTTTATTACATTTAGGACACTCTAACCAACTAGGTCAAAAAGAAGAAGAGAAAAGGACATGGATCTACAAAATTTATATTTGTAAAAGGGACATTACCAACAAAATACCCTACAAGAATATGATTTACAAATGATTAAATCATAATATTATAAGAAAATTCCTCACAAAACTATAAATCACCTTGTGATTTTATAGGTTTTTAATTTTTATCATATTTAATCTTCAATCAATTCAAAAATTTAAGTGATCTTTTCAATGATAATAATCTTAAAAAATAAATCATCTATGCATTACCTTTTATATCTTATTTTCATAGTCATTCTTGCCAAATCCTTGATCATTATAACTCATCTTATAGATTAGTCATTTAATAATTCATTCACATGCTTTTCAAAATTACAAAAATGCTCAAAATAAATAGCATATGATGAAGTGTTTATAATTTTAAACCCATTACAACTTGGATACTTTGTGTAAAGACTTGCTTAATTTCAGTAGAAAATCTACCATTCTCTTTCAATACCTTACACTTTTTGTTGAAAGTTTTATTATAATAATTGTTAATTTATGTTAATTATTTTCATAGTTTTTTTCATTTAAAAGTTATTTCCCTTAAGCTAGTGCATTCCTCTAAGAATAAATTTTAGATCGTGCATGTATTCACTTTTTTATGAACTTGGCACTAGCCAATTTGTTTTATAATTTTGCTTTCTCCTCATTTAAGTGTCAACCATCTTTCTTAACTTTTGATTTTTGTATTGAAATTTACATTGAAATCTTATAATCTTCCTCTCTTCAAAGTTTTGTTGATGCTTGGATTATACACTTAAATGGCTTGGAAATCATAGTTAAGTATAAAACACAAAAGCAACATTGAAGTGTATTAGTCAAAATCTCACACAAACCACAAGGAAGACCTTCTTTGATACGTCATGATTTACAAATGACTTAAATATTTTAATGTGTAATTCTTCAACACATGTAAATTTATCCACATATTTGATTCAATATAATTTGCTATTGAAACTAATATACAAAAGGAAGACAATTAACATGCTACATTTATTTCTTACAACTAATATACAAAAGGAAGACAAGTAACATTCTACACTTATTTCTTACAACCCATTAATTAAGGTCATGTTTATCAACATGCTTTAAGCTTCATCCCTAAATTGCTAATAAATAATTTGAACCCAATCAACGAAATAAGATCAATAAAATACTTTACAAGAACAAGAATAACGTTCCAAAATTGCCCCAACTTGCCCCAGGTACCCAAGGTATGGGTTGTTGGACCGCTGGGCTGAGTCGCGGGGACACCCTTGCTGCATAAAAAAAACGTTCCAAAAAATTTCAACATTATATCAAAATTTTTTCTCCTCAAATCATATAAAATTAAAATAATTTCAAATCAATCTTCATCACATAAAACACAATTAAACCTCAATAAATCATTTCTTTTAACAACCTTTCCCATCCTCCCACCCAAAAACACCCCGAGTACAACTGAACTTTTCCATCTAGTGCCCAAGAGCAAATTGCGCCGACATGAACTGTGGTACTTTCATCCCATTCCTCTACATTCTTCAGGATGGTGGGTTCTCTAGTTTAGAAAATAATATTTATAAATTTGTAAAACGTTCAAACTGACACTAAAAAGTCATAAATATTGCTAATGCGGAAAAATGGGTATGTTTTCGAAGTATAACAAGAAGGCGTCAGACTGAACAATTGCTGTTTTGTGTGGAGATCTTAACTCTGGCATAGGAAACATAACATGGCGTACATACTGAAGGAGGTCAGGGTTTGAATTATGGTTATTGCCTCACAAGTTTTTCATTCAAGACAAATAGTTTTCCGCCGCCTTCGACTCTGCTATTTATTCCCCAGGTTTAATACTGCTCTCTCTCTCGCCCATGGATGCCACATATTTGTTCACTAGGGTTTCATTTTTTTTCTGTTACAGAGAAAAGAAAAATTGTTTCAGTTTGCCGAGATTTATTGTGTAGTGACTTCAGCAAATATGTTTGTCTGGTTTCCCAACTGCTTATTTCGAAGTTATACAAGATATGATCGGAATATGACATTCCCCTAAAATTTGCTATTTTTAGATATAAATATATGATTTGGACGACTTCTAGTTACTTAAAATATGTAGATCATCTTGTGGTCGCTTTGGAAGATAAAGATAAATGCGGTAAATTACTATTGGCAGTAATTCGGCACCCCACGGCTTTTCGATTTAAAAAAAAGAGTTTAACCGAATGCCTGGTGTTCAATTTTCATTCAACTTTACAGAATATGTCGCTTTCAACATCTTAACTAAGGTCACGGGTTGTGTGAATTGTATGTACTTACAGGGGGTTTGGCAGAGGCTGAAACTGGTTACTATATTTGAAAGTAATATTGTTAGTAGATTAGCCTTTTCCATATACTTGGGCACTCTACTTCGAAATGGGCTCCATGCACCCAGGGAATCATACCCATATCACCAGATTATTTTCAATAAAAAAGTAATTTGGTGATACACTTATTCATATACTTCGGTGCCCTATTTCAAAATGTCGTCCTTGCCCTTGTCCGTGTACATGTTCCTTTATCTTTATCCACCATTTCCTGGAGACTAGGTGTTGGGTTTATGGACTGAAGGTTAGGATATATGAAATAATTGAACATCCTCAGTGATAAATTAATTAGAATATAAGTTATATTCATTTGACGAGTTGGTTCGGCAGGTTAATGAGTGGTTGGAGAAATTCAAATATTGAGCATCTATTTATGTTTCCTACCTTTGTTAGTGTAGTACATTGGGGCTTTCTGCTCTCACCAAACTCCTTTTGCCAATGTGTTTTTTATGAATAAAGCCTGTTGTTTGTCTTTCTTTCCTCATTCTATATATTTTTTTTGTGGGCTTGAACCAACAATTGTGTAAGAGCATTGTTGTGTGAGAGAAAGCATGGCGGTTGTATTGCAATCAGAAGAGGAAGATTGATCAAGGCAACAGAGTTTTATAAAGATCCCAATTAAATTCATCTGCTTTGTCATTTTTAGAAACGAGAAATGATGGCATTGGCAAACATGTCCGAAATGAGATGGATATGCTACTACAAGTAGTAGTACTGGCCATAGCTCTCAGTCCCATGTGGGTGTTATGGGACAGAACTTGATTTTGAAGAGGAGCAAGGGGTGCTTTATGAGGGTTCTTAAGGTGGAGATCAAGAACATGGGAGGGCACCTGAATACTTCCAGGGAACGTACTTACTTATTATGCCAAGGTTTGGAAGAAGGATGTGCCCAAAGCCCTTGACATTTTGGCAGATATTTTGCAGATTTGTGCTCTGTGGAGGGTGAATTTCTAGGTAGAGGAGTGTAATTATGAGAGAAATGGAAGAGGTTATAGTTGACCATTTACATGCAACTATATTTTAATATCGTCTTTTGGGAAGAATTATATTAGGACCTACAGAGAATATTAAGACGGTAACAAAATCTCATCTGCAACAGTACATTTCTACTCATTACACAGCACATAGAATGGTTATCTCTGCAGCTGGTGCTGTAAAACATGAATAAATTGTGGATCTAATGAAGAAATTGTTTATTAATCTATCAGTTAGGGGAATAACCACAAATCAGCTGGTAGAGAAAGAGCCATCCATCCTCACTGGATCAGAGGTTCATATAATTGATGCTGAGATTTCTTACAGTTATCTAATACACTTGCAAATTCAAAGCTACTAAAGATAATCCTCTAAAATTACGGTATGCACAAGTTTTAAAATCAATAAGTGGTTTTTTTCTTTTTCATTCCACCAAATAATAGGTTGTGTGAATCTTTATCTGTCTGTTTAACTTAAATTTGTTGTAACCGATTGGTCAACACAGTTTGTCAAATGCTGCTGACTCAAGTTTCAGACTCTACCATGATTAAGTTGTATGTTAAAACTAAATTTTTTCATATGCCTTGTTAGTAATGTCAATTGATGAAATAGCATTTTGTCTTTTAAAAAAAAATTCTTTATAAGTCCACACGTCCCAAATTTGAGTTATAGAAATGTCAGAATGCAAACTTTTTTTTTTGGTCAAAACGCTGATGAAACCAGGAAAACTGCTCTCTAAAGTTATCATTTTTACTGTAAGAAACCAGGAAAAGTGCTCTCTAAAGTTTACCATTTTTTATGTAAGAAACCACGAAAACTGCTCTTTAAAGTTACCATTTTTTATATAGCTTTATGGTCCATTCACACTTTCCTGTATTTTTGACATTTTCTAGAAAGTAGATTGAATGGTTTACAGCGAGTACCTACACAGTGGGCTGAAGTTTGTTGATGAGATGTGTAATATACTTGCACAGAATGGAATAATCAGGCACTTCCAAAAACAGAATTAAAGCAAACAATCCCTGAGATACACTTGCTCAGATTAATTCACAGTCATCCCCAAATACAGAATAAGCTATCAGATTACCACACAATGCAAAATGTTACTCGAATCTGGCAACAGTCATGAACAGAGATTTAAATGGCACGAATAAACTGAAATCTAATGCAACTGGAACTTGTTCAATACAGTGATGGAAATACAAATATAAGACCAGAACTGGAAATAACTCCGCATAGATAACTGAGCAGTCTTAATCAAACTATATTCTAATTCTTTGCTTGCTACATACAAATTTATCTGCACAGCCCGATCTAGGTGTAAGCCAAATCAGGTGACGGGGATAGATGTCTTTATCGCATCCAAGAATGTACCCGTGCCTCAGAATCACCTTGCTCAATCCTGTTAATACTGGTGAAGGCGTCACTCTGCGACTCAAACTCACGGCTCCTCAGGAAGTGGATTATCAAATATGAGCACCAGCCAATTGTATATTAGTTGCCTTCCTAACCGAACCTTTATGCTGTGTATTCAACTGGCCCTTGGTGTAGTGTCACCGTAATGGAGATGAGGGACCTGTGAAATAACTTGCTTCAGATCTGTGTGTGATAGTGTGGTGATAAACTGCCTTATTGGTCCCATGCGGAAATGCAAGCTTGTGTCAATGCGGAAACCTCCCTCTATAATATGCGTAGACACCAGGAACGGCAGCGATGACTCCAGGATGCTGCAAAATGTTCTGAGCAACCTTCGGCCGCTGCAGTGTGGTAATGATGGCTTGTGGCCAGAGCGGGAAGCTCGGCCACAAAGCGTGGTAATCGTCCTCTTCCAATTCACCCTGCAATGTAGAGAATGGCTCAGAGACTAGGCGGAATACTTGGCTGAGTAATGTCAAACTCAAGGAAATGTGAATTGATAACAGAAACAATCACACGAATTCACAGGTTGAGGGGATCGTTCCAACCTGTGTGCGACCAGCAAGGGGGCTACGTCCCTTAGCAGATCGGCATGGGTTCCAATGACCAAATTCGTGATGAACTCCAACATGAAAAGAACTAGCATTAATATGAAGCTAAACGCCTTACCGAAGGGGGTTGGCCACAGTCCAGAAATGTATAAATATAAATATTATTAATTAATAATTTAAATTTATTAATATTATTTTAATATTATTATTAATATTATATTAAGTGTTGTGGTGTTAAAGAACACCGTTTTCCCACCAAAAATTCAAAAGGAGACTAGTCATGGGCAGGGACATGACAAGATGCATTTTAAACTTTGAAAAGTGTGACAAAATTCCAATTTTGTATTGGTGAGGGGGAAAATCAGCACAATTATGTTGGGAAAGATGTATTGTACACCTTGCACAATAATAATAATAATGTAAAACAAATATTTAATTGTTGTGCATCTAAAGATGTGGATACCACATGGATAGGCACTCTTGGGGACACTTGTATGATATATGAGACATTGGGATAAATATTAATGTGGGAATCACTTAGTACCAAATATTTAATTTTGGTGTCATGGTTTAGTGAGTTCATGATTTTGGGGCACATGGTTTATGCAATATAATTTAATGGTTTTGTGCAAACTTGTTCTATAAAAGCAAGCACATGAGTAGTTGTTGAGGTTGGCTTGTGCAACCTTTGGTTTGTTGGTTAGAAGTTGGATTGAACATCTTTGAAGTTGCATGTGTGATTAGAGGAAGCATGAATTGAGATGTGCGGCTATATGGTTCTCATTTGCTTGTTAAGATGGAGTAGTGCAACTGAGTTGCTTGATGCTTCAGAGCCCTTGTATGGAGACTTTGCAAGTGTATCATAATCTTGTTCTTGAGATAATACATTGAGTTGTGTGGGTGCTTTTGGAGGCTAGGTTTTTCTCAAAAGGTTTTCCCAAAGCACATTTGGTGTTATCTTGTGGGTATACTTTATTATTCTTTTGCACTATGGATTTTTAATACTTGTTTTGTCAAAGACATTAGATTTCCATAGTCCATATCAATGAGAGTTTGCTGCTTCTGGATTAAAAAACTAGCACACAGTTTAATCCAGAAGCAGCAAACTCTTACTTGTTTTGTATTTTTATTCTCATAAGGTTATGTGGAATTGATATATTTTGTTTGCAATTTCATTTCATCTGGTATCAAATGTTGGTTTTTAGGTTGTAGGAAACATCTTCCTAATATTGTATCGAAGTTATGCAGTAGAAAATTGAAGGTATTTCAAGGTTTTAGAATTTAGATGTGTTTGCAAATTTGGGGTGTTTCAGATTAAAAGTTTTTTGTTGATTTGGCAAATGAGGTTTGTTGGATTCTTTTTGTGTAGGTTTTTTGGAGGTGAAGTTTTGTAGATTACATCCTAAGATAAAAACAAATCTCACCATTGGATCTGAAAGACCCCAAAAAATATAAAATTTGATAGGGGTTGGAGCTGGAAAAATTTCGGTCATTTTTGGGGGTTTGGTGAAATCTTGGGTTGTTAGATTCCGTACAGTTTTCTATGAATCCGAATTGTATGTTGCATTAGTTTTGTGCATCTTTGGTACAAACAACATAATTTTCTTTATTTTAGCAGGGTACAATATGATTGGCAAGATTTTGATGATTGTGATTGGTTGAGGGTACATGGTGTGATGTCATCATTGGGCAAGTTTGAATATGGGCATTGTTAGGGGTTGGGCCGAAGCCTCCAATCACATGGGAGACCATTTGCTAGAGTTTAGTGCTTGGTTAGAGGGAGCTAGTTGGTGAGGGTTGAGGCCCAACCAATAGGATTTGTCACTAGTTGCCCTCATTGCCTCCACTTTGCTTGGGAGCCACTAGATAGTTGGTGGCGCCACCACTGCTCTGAGTGTCGTCTTGTCACTACCCAAATACTGCAGAGGTACTTTTTTATTGGCTTAAAGGAGCTGATTTTTTTTTGGGGAGAATAATTTTCATCCACGGTATTAATTTTTCAACTTTTTATGGTCGATAGAAATCTCTTTTTGATCACTTTGCAGTAATGTCAATGTTTTTTCTGGATTTTGTTGTTTATGATAGAAAATTGCAGTTGGAAATTGGTTTTGCTCCCATTTCTTTGATAGGTCTTTTTTGTGCCCATGGTGTCCAATTTTGAATTTTTTTATAGGTGACGAAGAGCATTTTTTTAGTACTTTGCAATGGATTAGGTGTTTGGAAACTTGATGGACTTAAGAGAGTTTTTAGGATGTGTTTTGATTTTCAGGACATGGATGATACAAACGAGATTCTAGATTTTGATGATACTGTAATGGTATGAAAAGCAAGAAAAACATATTATTATCAATTTAAACATTACACATTCCTTTTCCTAGTGGTATGGCAGGGTTAAAGTCCTCTCCCAATATGTACAACATCCATAATATACTGCAGCAGCAAACAGTTATTGGTACGGGTCGTATAGAACAGTATGATACAAATTAGAGGACCTCAAAGTTAATAATATCAAACTTTCACCAAGTGCCACTTACCAAATAATAATAATTCCTCTCAATTGGTAGGGCCAGCCAATAAACCTCTGAAATATGCTATTTCCTTCATATTTGGATGGCTTGCATGCTGTTATAAGAATCACCAAAATACTGAAAAATAATAACAATATTATTATATAATAATCCACTACAAAAATCTCCAATAACCACACATTAAAAACTGAAAACAATCATTGAAACAATAACTGGAAGCAAAAGTAGATACTGAAAATATTGAAATCTCACACCACACTGAAAACTAGAAATTTGGAAATCATTGCCTGTTGAAATACACTCACAATCTCTATTTGGAACTACATTGAAAACTAGGAGGGTTTTCGTCCTTGAAGTTTAACAAATCTAGAGGGTTTTTATCCTTGAAGTTTAACAAATCCAGAGTGTTTTTGTCCTTGAAGCTTCATGAATCCAAAGGGTTTTCATCCTCGGAAAGAGAAGAACACATTCATTCTTGAAAAATGAAATTGTTTCAAAAAGCAAGAGGAAGTAATTTCGAGACATTCCTCTTCCCTTTTATAACTTTATTTTGAGGAAATGAAATAATTTAATATCTTTTTGACAGTTATTTCTCAAAATTATAAAATGAATTAATGTCATTTTTAATTACCATTTTGCACCATGGGTTTAGCAACACTTATTTAATCACTTAAAACACTTTTTTAAAATAATTAAATGTCTTTAAGTTTTTACTTTTTGACTACTTAATTTGATTATTATAATCAATTTTCCCTTTTTCTACCATTCCATTAGCTTATGGGAAAAATTAAGAAAAATAGGCTAAGGGTCATTAGTGAATTTACGCTTGAGAAGGGGACATGACAATGGATTTTTGGATGCATTGGTTGATTTTAGATTTGACATTATCCATGCAGTGGGAGTTCTAGAATGTATATGTGTTTTTTGTTGGATGTTCTTATTATACTCTAGTTGAAGGTCTTCATGTTATTTGTCGAATGTCTTTGTGTGTTTGTTACTTCTTTGTGTGGGTCAGTGTATATACAAGGACTTGTGATTGTGGATTGGGTTTGATATGTTGATGGTAAAAGGTATATTTTTATGATGAGGATACCTTGTTTTTGAGGTATAGTTTGTTGAATGTGTTACCAACTAGTTGTGGTTGCTATTCTAGTTGTTGGTGAGTTCTTGGCAGCTACTTAGGCCTATTTGTTACCATTGGATTTGGTGTTTGTGTTTGGATATCGAGTTGTGGTAGGATTCAATGATGTTTCTATGTTGACAATTAGTGTGCATTGGCATGATGGAGGATGAGAGGGTTCTTGTTTGAGATGGTGGCCACTTTAGTTTTTGTTGCATATATCTTGATGGAGCATGTGAATGTTTAGATGTTACATCTTGGCTATAAGTGTTGTTCCCTTGATGATTGAGATTACTTTTGACCCCTCATGCAATGTATACAAGTGGGAGAATGTTGAGAATGGTGTGTTGTACACCTTGTATAATAATAATGTTAAAAATATAAAATAAATATTTAATTGTGGTGCATTTAGAGATGTGAATACCACATGGGATAGGCATTCTTGGGGACACTTGTATGTTGAATTAGGCATTGGGATGAATATTTAATGTGGGAATCACTCAGTACGAAATATGTGATTTTGGAGTCATGGTTTTGAGGCACATGGTTTATGTAATACCATTCAGTGGTTTTGTGCATTTTTGTTCTATAAAAGCAAACATATGAGTATGATCAGAGGTTGGATTGAGCATCTCTTGGAGGTTGCATATGTGATTAGAGGATGCATAGATTGGATGTGTGGCTACATGGTTCACATTTGTTTGTCCACATGGAGGAGTGCAACTGAGTTGCTTGATGCTTATGAGGCTTTGGGTGGAGACTTTGCAAGTTTCTTCTAATCTTGTTTTTGAGATTATAAATTAAAATGTGTGGGTGCTTTTGGAGGTTGGGTTTTTTTGAAAGGGTTTTTCTAGGGTACATCTGATGTTATCTTATGGCAATGCTTTATTATTCTTTTGCATTGTGGATCCTAAATGCTTGTTTTGCATTTTTTCTCTCATAAGGGCTATGTGGAATTGGTATGTTTTGCTTGCAATTTCCTTTCAAATTCAAATGTCAAGATTTGAAAACATCATAACTTTCTTCACTAGTGGTCAAATTTGTTGTATAACCACTTTTTTTGGAAGTATAGTGGGTATTTGATCACGTTGGTGATATAAATTTGTCATTTTAAAGTACCCTTTTATCATTTTCACTATTTTTTGTGAATCATTATATATAGCCTTAGACCTTGTTTTGTAGGTGCATGATCGGTGGCATGTGACACCCATTCACACCCTCTCTTTTGTTCATCATGAGTAATGACCAAGCCTCTTTTGATATCTTTTGTTGTTCATATCAATATCATTCTTGTAGAGGTAGATAACTGTATGTAAGAGTAAGGAGTTTGTGCCTTTGTCTATCTATATTTAAGCATTGCTAGTAGCACTTGATTTGAATCCTTTGATGTATGTATTAACTCTCGTTTGAGTTTCAAGGGAGTATTGATGGTGCTTTGGTGATGATCTTTGCCCTCTAAAGAGGATCTGATTGAACACATATAAGCTTCCTAGTTATCATCTAAGGTGGGGATGGTGTTGATTAGCTTCTGAGCCATTATTGTGATTCTTTGTGATTACAGGTGTTTATTGGTGGTGCTTCATGTGTTGGATCTATTAGAGATGTTTGTTGATGAATCTTCATATAGGTTAAACAATCAAAAGATTTTTTTTTAAGAGGAGATATTTATGGTTGGAGTGATTGCAAGTTATTGGAGGTCCTTCACAAGTTGGATCAATTGGAGGTGTTTGTTAATGACTCTCATGAGTCGAGTCGATTGAAGGTTTAATGAGGGGAAACAGGGCTTGGTCTCAATGAGTTTGGATGGATGTTTTACAGTATAGATTTGGCCAGGAAGAGACAGTGATTGGAAGACCACACAGTTTTTCCATACTATAATATTTTTTTTTCCCATTTACCTCATTTATTATTTGAATTGTGTATTTTTGAGTTTTGATATCGTCACCAGGCTTAGTAGTAAACCTGCCAACTCACCTACATCCTGTGTAGTAGGTGGTTGTTTGCATATATTATTGAAGTTCTGTCAGAAATTTCTATATTCCTGATAAAGTGAAGTAAATATAAGGATTCTGATTTGAAGTTGTTAATGAATTTCTGTTGAGAAGTGCATAGCAAGGGTTTTTGTAATCAATACATTATAGGAAAAGAAAAATGCAGAAGTCGGCAATGATGGACTGGAAAACAATAAAGAATAAAGTTGGTATAGCATGGTTTGAAACTTAGATTTCTGTAAATCTTTGTCATATTTTTTCCAGAAATTTGTTATCATTAACAAAATAGTTCTGTACAATCAATTCAATAAGTCAAGAACATATGATTTGTACCAAACTTTGATATTTGTGGCTATAAAATATTAAAACTAAAACATCTGCACCTGCTACTTGAATTTCAGTGTCTTTAATGACCTTATCATTCCATTTCCGTAAAGTAGAATTACTTACAGACAACTTAGTAATCTCCTTGCAGCAATTTTCTACTTCAATATTTGTCATTTTCTGAACCAAAACGCAGTTTTTCTTGCTTAACCTAAAGACAAAGGACCAAACTAACACTCAAGTTTCCAATTCAGCAGAAACAAAGTGTAGAGATGAATGCTATGAGATTTTTTTAGGATAATAAGAAGGGGTGGAAATAAACGCCCAGGAAAAGAAAAGTAGAGGGTATCTACTATCAATTCAACACCCAATCTTGAATTAGCACTGTGGAATCAGAAGAGTTGCTACATGTCATTGTGCTCATATATGCTAAGAATGCTCTAAAGGAATGGCTCAACTAGGACTTCTTTGGTCACCATGGAGTTTGCTGATATTGCTGAAGGTCAAACCAAAGGTACATGAGATAGAGAGTAGGCACATGAGTAGCAAGCTACAAAGGTCACAATTGCTGGGGTGGATTGAATACTAAATGGGGCCTAGTGCAGGAGGATTTTGTCTGATCACATCATCTTCAGTTTCAGGAACACAAGCTGGAAGCACTAAGAATCCAAAGGCTTTGATGTAGCCTAAATAGCAAACAGTGGAGCCTGAAATTTGAAAAAGTTCACTGTGCTGTAAAAGGTCAGGAGTCTGATGCTGTAACTTTGGACCTGAAACTCAACGCAAAAATGTCATACTAGGGCAATAGTAATGGTGCAATATGGAAATATCTCCACATTATATTGCACTAATATTAAACACTATTTTTTCCACAATAACATGCTGTGCTGTTAAAAGAATCCCTTTAGAAATTTTGATCTGTTGCCAACAAACTCTTCTGTGACTTGTAGATTTTCTAGAAGAATGTCTATGGTCAAAGGCAAGCTGAGCCCAATAAGTTAACGATTAAACCCTTGCCTCTTATACCATGAAGAGATTTCTACTATATTTTCAGCTAAGAAATGAATAGCTTGGAATCTTGTCTGACCAATAAAATGCATTAAAAAAAACTCAGACAAATCAGAAATTGTGAATCAGAGAATATAATAGAAGATGATTTGTATGGTATTGCTTGAATAGCTTGGTTAGTAGAACATACAACGAGGACCTAATGTCATATTTATAGGTTTTGATGTTGATTTAGGTCAAAACCTTACACAGCCATCATGACATAAAATTATTGAAATAAAATGTCTGTAAATAAATATTGTTTTTCAAACATGATTATTCTAATGTTTGTTGAAAAATTTAGAAATTTTATGTCCAATGAATCGGCTATTCTAACTGTGTTTTGGGCCTGACTGATACTTTTTTTTTTTTATCAATACGGCTACCAAAAAGAAAATATAAACTGAAGACAAAATGAAGGTTGCTTAGGTTCTGAACAGGTTTGAAAGGACAATACATCCAAACAATAAGAGGATTTTCCATGACTGTTCTTCAAATTTATTGAAAACATCTAAAAATAAGCTTTTATGGGTGAAAACTGCCAACTTTGGTCATTGTAATAATTGTTACATGCATAGCAGTGAAACTCGCAAAAAACTAGTGAATAATCATTGCACTGCTGCATTGGCTGTGCCATCTCCCGTGTTTTTCAAAAGTGGTTACAATTTTGTTTAATGTATACATATACCTTGGCTCATTTTTACATTTAGACTGAAAATATTTATTTTAGGGTTAGTGTAAAGGTATTTTGTAAAAAAGTTTTACTTTGAATTAGATTTATTTTAAAAATTAAATTTTAAGCTCTACTGAGGGTTTACATAAAAACACGGGGCTGCCCCTAAAATAACAGGCACTGGTCCATGACTTGGCTGCACGACCAATTATTTGAGGGCCTGCTCTTTGTTTATTACACACATCTTCTTAGCTAAAATTAAAATAGTTTTATTCAGTCCAATGTGTTTTTATGGTGATTGGCATTTTTTATGTATTGTTTATTTTTATTTCTGCACACTAATTTGACATGAAATAAAAAAACATTTTTTTCTTCTACTTTTACAAATATATGTTGTTTTTTAGTTTCCTGAGTTTTTGCTGAAGTTTTCCTGTTGAAATATCGGGCAATTAAATTCCATTTACACTTTTTCTATGCTAGATAAGTGGACTGCTGCTTTGGTTACATGAATTGACCTGTATTCTAAATGAATGTCGGATATTGCCTAAATACAAAGGCATAGAGTAAGAGGTTGTATATATAAGCTGTTGGGTTGATAAATTTATACAAAAAATGCTGGATTTTTCAAGATGATTTAATATAAGCTCTATCTCGTCAATTATTATTCTCTGTTAAGCTTCAATGAAGATTTGTATTTTGGGTTAAGGTCAAGGACAGACATCAATAAGTTCCATGATGATTGTTACACCAAAGACAGTTATTTGCAGTTGAAAAACTTTAGGAAATGAAATTTGGCTTGTATTGTTACACCAAAGACAGTTATTTGCAGTTGAAAAACTTTAGGAAATGAAATTTGTCTTGTATTGTGATCAAAATGATAAAAGATAAAAAAAAAAGGAATGATATGATTAACTGATGGTATGTTCGGTGTAAGAAATCTTAGCGGGATTTTTTAGGAAGCATTTTTTTTCTGCTTGTCAAATACTGATTCCATAAATTTGATTATTTTACTTAAACTAAAAATGGATGTTTTGATGTTGTCAAGTGAGTAAAATTTAAGGAAAATGAAAATGCAGAAATTAAAAATTGGAATGTGCAGTAGGAGAATGGTATACATTTTGACACAGGGATCAGAAAACATGGAAACTGATATTGGTCATTTCCTTTTTTCTTACTTATTTTCAATTTTCATTCCTTGCAGCAACAACTGAAGTTAAAAGAAAAGGGATTCAGGAAGGAAGTTGGAGTAGCAGAAGTGATAATAGCAATTTCTCATTGTCCTGGGACAAGAATAGACATAAATCAGAAGCAGCAGCAAAATTGAAAGGACGGAAGAAATCATTGTGGTCATCATGACAGAAAAATTCTCTGCAACTTTGAGATTGGGTGACCTCAATGACTTCATAGCCCCTTCACAGTCTTGTATTGTTTCCTTGAAAGGACTCAAGGCAATCCCAAAAGCACAGGTCCTATATTTCTCCCTACTGTTGCATGCTTTCATTATCTATCCTAAATAAATATGCACAAAGAATTAACAGGAAAAAATTGATAATGTCTAGAAACACTGCCATTTCATGCACCAAATTATTTCCAATGGCATGCTTGATAAATAAAATAAATTGTTCCTTTTGCTTGTGGGAAACACTTTACTATGTTTGCAAAGTTGGTTTGTTAATTTTTTCCATTCCCGGAGGGATTTGTTACGGGGAATGAATTGGTTTTTGGTTTCCATAGAACTTAAATATTAGTTTCTGCCTGAAGAGTCATTTAAATTTTTTTTTAAACAAATCCACTTCTCATTCAAACATTTAGAACCAAATGCAGTGGGACTATCAGCAAATTAGTCGTGTTGTTTTTTATTTTTTAAGCTTTTTAAAAATTTCATCCCTTTCTGTTTATATTATAAATGTCCTACCTGGACGTGCACTGTTTTTTAATTATGTTTTTTTATGACATTCTGGTACTCACAAAAGTAGAACCTGTGAAGTGTCCAGGAAGTACCCAGAGCATTACCAGTACCAGAGCAGTACTGGTATGGGTACAGTGGCATCTAGGCCAGAACCTAGCAATTTAGTTTAAACATTTATTTCCGGGAAACTTACTCAGAATGCAAGAACTTATGTCCTTCAAAATTTGATCCGAGTCTTTAAACTCCTACATGTGAGGGTATGACTTAACAATAAGACCTGTATTTATTTTAACCAAATGCCAGGGAATTCCCTGTTCACATGTGTAGAGTCTTTATTGAATCTTTGTGAAGCTTGCAATCATAGTGTGGAATGTGTTATACCCAATCCAAAACTTGATGGCATTACATAAAACTTTTTCATCGTCACCAAATTGTGTTGTAATAAAAAAGGTTGTTTTTGTGGAAAAAACAAATTGCTGTGTCAAAACCCAAAGAAATGCTATGTTGAATGGTCATAATTTGTCCATGGATTTAACTTTAATTATTAATTAATAATTGATGATTTATTATATATTATTAGTTCACAATATTAATTAAAAGTAAAACCATTGTTGAAATTTTTTATTTAACAATTTATTGTTAATTATTTATTTATATTTTCATCGTTGGTATTATTTAAATTTTAATTAATAATTATTTTTAATCCAAAAAATTAATTATTAATTATTTTTAATAATTTTAAATTATTAATTATTAATAAATTATTATTGATAATCATTATATTTGGAAAGTTAAAAATAAAAAAAAATGCAGCAAGCCTTATTAAAGTACGCCTTATGTGAGGTGCACCTAATAAGGCCTGCTGCTCATTAAAAAAGAGAAGCGGCTATCATTCCAAAAGAGCGCCTATTATTATTAATATCAATTATTTTAATAATATTAATTATTGATTAGTAATTACTATTTAAAAAAATCAAATCATAATTGATATTTAAAAAAAAAGTTGCAGTGACCAAAAAGAAGAGAGCAAAGTGAATGTTTTTAAGGAAGCTACAAATCTATTTTTGTTGTTTATGAGCAAATACATTGTATTTTCTGATTTATTGAAGGTCTCAAAGATTGATTTTGAGTATTGTAATAAACTTTTTTCAGTTGTAGGAGTGGTGGTTGAAGTTTTTTTAGAGTTGATATCCTCTATTTTCATCATTCAATGTGTATTTCTTGTTAATCAATCCAATTTCCAGATTCTATTTTTTTTTATTTTCAGCAAGGAACTTAAGAAATGTCGCTTTGGTGTTTTTCAGAGATTCAATTAAAAAAAATTATTTTCAGCAATGAAATTGCATGAAGGATTCAATATTTTTGTGATCAAGTTGAGGAGAAGGCAATTTAGAAAAAAGAAAAAGAGTGAATGAGAGGATGTTCATGTTCAAGCAAGGAGTTCATTGAAATTTTGAATAATTCAACTCTCAAAAACCTTCAGGGTTTGCTAAAATTTTGCTAACAATGATAGTGTCAGTGAATTTTCAAAGCTTCACTAGAGGGTTTCACATTCCAGTCACCAATGTTTATTGAATAGTTAAACTTGATCAGAAATAAACAAGTTCTTATATACCAATTGTTAGGAAATTCAATCTCTATTGAAATATGATTTCAATGGAAGAGATTCAAGGCTTGAACTACAACATGAAAATCTGAAACTTATATGCAAATCTGAAAATTAAGTTGCCTTGATATGGAATTACCATGATTAGATCCATTTTCTTTATGATGCCAAAAGTCAGCCAACATAACATGCTTATAAACACTATCTTATGTGAATTTATAACATAAAGAATAATATCACCATAAGATAGTAGCAATGAGGCACAAATCAGCAACACAAGAGCATCACATAACACAAGATTTACGTGGAGAGACCCTTGCGGGAAAAAACTACACCAAGAAGAGAGGCCAAGTATGCATTATTTTCAAACAAATGAGATTACAATACAATCACTTCCATTCTCATCTTTGCCTCCAACATGGCAGCACCTATGCACCTGTGAACAACTTTTTTATGCCTCAACTTGTCCTTGTTCTTGCAATGAAACTCTACATTCAACTATTGCTCATATTTTCTACACCCAAGAGGTTGAATTTATAGACTTGTGAAGACATCTTAAACCCCATACAAGGCTCCCAAAGATGACCCTTAATTCCAAGCGTCCCCAACCCTTGGATTACCTCCTCGGGTTGCGAAAGGACATCAGTTTTGGCTCTAATACTTTCCCTCCAACTTGGGCGCCCAAACTTGGGAGATAAACGTTACATTAAATGCAATAAATAATGGAATACCAAGAGACACCTATTAAATATTAAATGTAATATTAATGGCCATCTTGGCTTTATTCAGTCTTTGGTTAGTCGTTCTGTTTTATGTAATGTCCCCTCCTAGTCAGGATTAGTGGGCATTACCTCTAGCCAATTTCCGAGTTCCTGTTGGCTAGGAGGCTTTGTTAAGGGACTTAGTTCCAGTTGAGTTGGTGTTATTTGCCAAGTATTTCTATTTTTAGCAAGGGTCAGTGGATGGGGTTGCCTGCGTTGAGCGTCAATGCATTCCAGTTGTTCTTCAGTTTGGGCCTTGGGACGATGACTTGCTATTTTTAGCATTTACTAAAAATAGTAAGTCCTTTTCGGTGCTTGGACTGTTTTGGCTTGCCAGTATTAGCATTTTCAGATGGTTAAAGTCACTTGGTGAAATTATTTTAATATTTGGCTAATGTTTTTAAAGAATGTTTAAAAAAGTGACTTTATATTATAAAGTTAAAAAAGGGGTCATAAGGGGGACTTAAAAAGTGACCAAGGTGCCTAGTCACTTCACTTAAGTTGTTTTTAAATGTTTAATTTATATTTCTTCACTTTGGGCATCCCACTTTGGAGAAAGAAAGATATTGAAAACTAAATTTAAAATCAAGTCAAAGCAAGGTGTGGGTTTAGGGGTTTGGGCGCCCTCTTCATGAGAAAACATAAAAACACTTTGAGGCTTCATTTTGGGGTTTATGCTGGATATTGTTTGTGGAGACATGCTGCTGGTTTGAAGCCAGAGATTGCGGACGGAGTTGAGGACGATACCCCTCAGTTCTAAGACTATCCCCGGCAGTGAAAGATCTTGCTCAGGTTGGTGTTGGGTGTTTTCAGCTAGAGAACAAAACTGGATTTGCAAGAATGAAGATATTTCAGTACTTTTGATTGGTTTGTAGTAGGGTTTTGGTGTGTGATTGATATTTTTGGTGTGGAGTGCTTTATTTTCAGTTTGGAGTGATATTTTGGCTTTTTTTCTGGAGTTTCTGGTTATGCCTGGGAATCACCTTTTTGTTCACAAATCAAAAATGGATGAAGATATGGATATGGGTACTTACTAAATCATTTCCTCCATCAAGGGCGACCCTTCTTGCACAATCTCAGGATTTTAGAAGAAGTCTTCAATTTTTCCTTGCAAGTCGTCCATTCTTGGGTGGTACGGCCAGGCTATGAGGAAGTACAGCACCGGGGGTTGCTGGGTTCATCAGAAAACAGGTGTCTTTGGCTGATAAGGGAGCTTGGAGTATACGTCTACCCTTTGGGAGTGCTAGGTGACGATTCAAGGATGGGGCACAGCTGTTAAGGAGGCCATTTGTTGCTGTGTTCACACTTTACCAGGTCTGATCAAGCTTGTTTACTGCTGTTAAAGTTTTTTGTAAGTATGGAAAATACTTTGGAATGAAAACAAAAAATATTTTAAATAAAGGAAATGTTTAGATTTGAATATTTGTGCATTTATCATTTTCTGTTCATGCACCTATTTGGTATATCATAAGCAAATGTCAAACTCTCAAAAATCATTGCAAGAAACCATTCAAAACTCTCAAACAACAACAAGGGAAAGAAAAAAATAAATTTGGGGTTTCCTATTACATTTTAGCATCTTTGGAACTCTTAGTTACAAGTTTGTAACTATTCGTAGTCTCCCTAATTAATTTGTTTGTAACTATTCATTGACTCTCTAATTTATAGGGTTTGTAAAGTCTATAAGAGCAAGGCTCTTCTATCAATAAATCTATCTGATTATTTATCAAATAATCATGGTATCAGAGCTCATGTACAAGCCTGGTCAGTTGTTGGTTTTTCGAGGGTTAGTTTTTGGTCAAAAGTCACGTCACTTTTTGCACGAGATTTGTGTGGACTTCTGTTGTTTTTTTTTCTCTAAGAAAATCGCGTGGGAATTTCTTTCAGTTGGGGTTTTTGTATTTCGCGTTTTTCTTCTGAAAGAAAATCGTGTGCAAGGTGTCTGGACGCGTTTTCAGAATAAAAATCTCTTTCTTTGGCCGCGTTTCTTTTGGTCGACGCGACGATGCGATTTGTAACCTGTTTTTTCACGCTTTTTTAACTGTTTTTGGCGCACGATTTCCCTATGTATGTGTAGCGCGTGAGGGTTTCTGGGCGATTTCCCTCTGTATTCTCTCCTGCACAAGGGTTTCTTCATTTCAAATCCCATGCATCTACATCAGTCCGCGACACCTGTGACGGGATTTTCGTGGTTCGTGGCCTTTGATTGCACCATTTTGTTTGCGTGGCTCTGTGTTTTTAGCCTGCGCTACTGTTTTTTTTTCTCTGCAAATTTCGGGCTTCCTCACAGCTCTTTGAGTTCGGTGATCTTGTCTGCTATTCCTTCTTTTGGGTATTTTTTTCTGCCGTGACCTGGTCTTTGCTTTTGACGGCTCTTCTGGTGGTGACGTTTTTGGCGGGATTTTTTTTGAGCTCAACCTTTCTTCTAGCCGCATGATCATTTTCTGGGCACATTTTTGTTCGACCAATATGCCTCAGTGACGGATTTTGAGTGGGTTTTTAATAATTTTTTCCCTTAAAGAAACTCTGGGTTGGTTTTATAATTTTTATCCATAAAATAAAATTATTTGTGGGTTTTTTAATATTTATTTTTGTCCCCAAAAATTATTTGTTGGTTTTTTTAATTTTCTCGAAAAAAAAAATCATTGTTGGGTTTTCCAATTTTTTGCCTTAAAAATTATTTTGGGTTTTAATATTTTTTTCTTGAAAAAATTATGGAGGGTTTTAATATTTTTTTCTTGAGAAATTTTTTTTTTGGAAAGGTTTTTACTGTTTTTTCCGAAAAAAAAGATGATTTGTAATCTTTAGATTTATGGGTTTGGCAATTTTTTCCTCAAAAATCGTACTTTGCTGCAGTCTGTCGCACCTAAAGGTATTGTGCGAACATCTGCACCAGTGGTTTCTTGTATTCTGTTCTGGGGCATCGTGCTCATCTGCAAAAGTTTGGAGGGTTTGCCAATTTTTCCTCAAAATCGTGGTTTCAATTTGTGCAGTTGTTTTTCGGTGTCTCTGGCTATAGGGAGGGACAACTTTGTTACCCAACATCAAGTTGGACATTTTGTGATGATTTTTGGTTATTTCTAGAAGTTCTACAGTTTCTGGGAGGGTTGGTGGCAGACTCATCTCAAGTGGCAGAGTCAGTGGTAGGCTCTTGTCGTCAAATTTAGGGGGCTTCTTGGTGTGTTTTTACGATGACCATTAAGGGAGGGTATTAAATATTAAATGTAATATTAATGGCCATCTTAGCTTTATTCAGTCTTTAGTTAGTTGTTTTGTTTTTAGCATCTTTGGAACTCTTAGTTACAAGTTTGTAACTATTCGTAGTCTCACTAATTAATTTGTTTGTAACTATTCGTTGACTCCCTAATTTATAGGGTTTGTAAAGTCTATAAGAGCAAGGCTCTACTATCAATAAATCTATCTGATTATTTATCAAATCATCAACACCTGTTGCCTCATTCCAAGCTCCCACTTGGAGAATCCCAACAGTCACTCATTTGTCTTTTTTCTTACCATTTATTATCCCATTCTTGGTATCCACATGTGGGAAAACAATGTTAAATATTTATGTCCCACAAGTCACCTTTACTACTGCTAGTGGAACCCATCACCCTTTATGAATATATTACAAGCAATGGTGAGAATTAAAATTACAAAATATTTTCCCAATACACCCTAGGTGCCTAGAGACACTTTCCAAGGATGTTGGAACCATGACATAGGATTTACAAGGTGGATGGCACTTTACAAGGTGGATGACAAGAGATTTTAAGGGATAATTTTAATTGCTAGTTGAATTAGCAGTCGCATTAGAATTGGTGGACCAAATAATTTGTAATAAAGCTTGTAGATCATTCAAGTGGTCATAGTTAGGGTAGAAGTGTAGTTAATTTATTTCATTTATTTTCATTCAACTTTGTAAATAGTATGAAAAAGTGCCTTTTTGCACTTAATTTCATCAATCAACAGTAATTCTCATGCCTACATTATGCTGAAATTATTGTTCACCAAGTATTTGTGATTGTATATTCAAATTTCAATGTTTATTTGCTCAATAAGATTTATAATGCCTTTCTTGCTTTGAAGTGTCTATTGAGATATTTTGTTGTGTGCTGAGGTACATTAAATAGTTTCTACCAAATTTGCAAGCTTTGTATTGTAGGTCTTTTTGAAGTTGGATATTGTTATTTGTATTGAATCCTTCATCTACTTTACCAAAGTCATCATGTTTATGTGTTAGTCTATTCAACTCCATTTGTGTACTTGCGTTATTTAGTCTTTGCATTTAGTTGAAAAATGCAAGCGTGTAATAGCAGAGATTTCTTTCAATTCAAAAAGCATAAAATCTTTTGCTTTGTGTTTAAAAAGTGTGTTAGCCTTTTATACTAGGCAAACCCAAAAAGATATATATTTAAAATTTATTTAGCATGAATGTGAATTGCACAAAAATCATTGTAAAGATTGTAAATTGCAAGTACATATAGTTCATAGTAGGTTAAGTTCAATTTGACGGGAAGCTTCCCCCTTAATTTGAAGAGCGGTTTTATCATACATCTGTTCCGTTTTGTGTTGCATTGAAAGGTGCAAATTAAAATGCTAACAAAATGTTTCGATTTTTTGATAGTTAAAATATATTTATAAATATTTGGTGAATAGAGATGATGTAAGAATTCTATACTTATGGTAAAACTTTTCAGACATTTTCTCTGATGTTTGCAATAGTTAGTATGACTTGTTATATAATATGCTAAGTTATTGAATCGAAATCAGGGACAAGTATGGGGATGTGGGTATTATATGTAGGTACAACATTTTTTTTTTGGGGCTTGATATGTTTTGGGTATGTCCATACAAAAGACATATATACATAAAATTAAAATGTTAATATATGTATAAATAATTACATTGTAAATATTTATTATATATTATCGTATAAAGTTAAAGTACAATATAAAGTTATGGTATAGCTTGCTATGTCGGCCAAATAGCATAGGGTATTCGAGTGGCAAAGTATTTGTGTCTCTATTCTTTGCAGTGTTGTTTGCATTGATGTTTGTGTTAACTGTTATGTCATGACTTGTTTGCATTTACATTTGTGTTCTGTTTCATTTCCCATTGCATAAACCAAGTGAAATTAGTGTTTAAAACAAATGGAAGGAAGGAAATGTTGACATTAGAGTTTTCTCCGATCAGTGAGTCAACAAAATATCCAATGGAATCAAAGCTGACGCCTGGAATCATGATGGAATTGGTTTGGAAGTGCCATGTCACCATTGGATTTGCAAAGCTCTAGGGCCTACTGGAATCATGATGGAATATGTTTGGAAGTGCCATGTCACGTTGGATTCATGAAGGTTTGGGGGCTGTTTGATGGAATCATTTCAACTTGAGAAATGACGAAACCTGGTCGAATCCATGACAATTCCAATACAAATCTTATTTTGGGACATTTTGTACCCAGATTTAGCATGTTTTTCTGCTGATTGGGCAACATAGATGATTTATATATTATAAAGAACTAAAAATGGTATATTATATAATAATCAAATCATTTCTAAATTAGTATAACTATCACATATACTAATTTGGAATTCTGGATGAATAAATCAACAAAACATTTATATGATACAACTTTAGGTGATTAGGTGCTTTAAAAAAGTACCAAAATTAGCCAACCTTTTATTTAAAAAATACTAGTATTCACTACATTACAAAGTTTAACCACTTAGAAACATCCCTGCTACAAACAATGCGAAGTTGATGTGTTAGGAAACCTCCAGAAAAGTGTTCTTCATGGGATGCTCCAAATGAGCTGGACTTCTCATCTTTGTGCGTTGTTTCACTTCCTCCTTATTGTAGTGTTTAGGAATCTGAACTGCAATTCCTAGTACTACTGTTTTGGCTGTGGAATGCTGAAACTAGAAAAGCCAGCTTGATCCATTGTATAAAGCAGTTACCATGTGGGACCGCTTTTTAGTTACTGCACACCCACATTTATCAATCAGAAGGCATTCATTTGAATATTCCTAGCTAGAATCATGCCTAGGTCAAGTCTGTCACTAATGTTGGTATTATTAAGATGAGTTTATTGATCATTCATGCACAAGTATCTAGATTTCCATCTGCTGGACTACCACTCTTTGTGAAATTGGAATAGTTTTTAAACTTCTTTTGAGCATATATCTTCCAAGTCTGATGCTATTTGTTTACTTGTACCTAAGGATATTTTGTGTTTCTTGATTAAATTATTTGGGGGTTCAATTAAGGTGTCCCAGCTCGACAAGCCATGCATACATACCAAAATAGAAATGAAACTCCTGTACAAACAGCAAGCAAGGGTGGCAGGACCAAAGGAAAAGGCATAAATGTCTGACAATCATTTTATACTACGTGTGATCTAAGAATCATGTCCCCTCTTTGAGGTTTTTTAGACTGTGACTTTTTGGAAAGCACTTTTGTCCAACCAACATGTTCATCGTATTCCTCAAATTCAGAAGAGGCAGACGAAGCCAACAGGGACTGATCCATCTGATCTAAAAGCAATTCACCAAGACCCCATTTTTCCACATCAGTCAGCCAAGATTACCGGGAAGTCTTCCCAACTTTGAAAGGCTGAGGAATGGGAATGTGTGCCACAGAGGCTTTTGAATAATCCAGATTAAATTTCATAAAAAGACATTTAGCAAAGTTTTTTTTATCAGAAGAGGATGTAGAGCCACAAAGAGGATCTAAATTGCCACTAGAAATTGCTCAGACAGAAGTTTGTCATTTGCCTTTTCTTGTTCTTTATTCTTTGTAATTCCTAAAGTTGGCTCTCTGCAGATTTCTTGTTAACAAGATTCTCCTAGATTGCCTTTGCAGGGGTATCTTTGTGAATCTCCTGAAAAAGATCAATAGCTCCTACATTGTCTTTGGTTATATTTGAATGCAACTTGGGGGTAGACCAAACCAAATCACTAGAAGAGTTTGTTACGTGCTGATTCACTGATAAATGCCCAATGCAAGCACCCTTCTGCCAAATCACACTTTTCAATGAAGACATTTTAGCAGCTTTACAAGAGGCAGCAATATGCCCTACCTGAAAACATATGCGATAATGAAATGACACATTTTACGTAATCAACAACTTGTTTCCATATGCACTCTCCAACCTTGAACCAAATTATATTGGGCAACCCTTTTAATATATCTATTTCCACCTGAATACAAGCAGCTGTTGAGTGAATAAGCCCATAAGTTACTTGATCAATGGAAATAAATCTATCCAAAGCATTCCCAATGCTTTAAAAATACGAATCCACCCAGAATTGCAGTGGGAGGGATAAGGCAAACAAACCCAAATAAGCATGACTGAAAAAATCTTTATAATAGCTTTTTAAAGATTTTTTAAGATTGAATCCGGAAATCATGGCTTTAAAAGAAGAACATGGCTGTCCCAGAGTGAACAGCCTTTTCCTAAAATGAAATCCCTATCTTTCACCAATTTACATGGTAACATAAAAAATCTCTGAGCACTGGAATAAATTTCAATAGCTTTTTTAAGATGTTTTAGCCATGTATTTTTTTATCCAGGAATACAGATTGATTAGACCAGGCCAGAAAGAATTAGACATAAATATTAGTGCTTGCATAGAGTACTTTTCTTCTTCGGATAATACATCACACCCCAGGGAAATGATTGGATGACACCTAGAACAAGCTATATCCATTTCCTTGTGCTGCATAGGAAGGTTTAACATTGGCTTTGTTTGCCTGAGCCTGGTTATCTAGAGATCCATAAGCTACAGCTGACGCCAGCCCTACGTCTGGTTTATGTGAAGACTCAACCACAATGACCCCTTTTTTCTGCCCGACACCTCATGAGCATGGGATCTCTTTGCAGAATCCAAAACATTTTTGCTTGGTGTAACTGGAGCCATGGGTCCAATGGCTTCAGGGGTTTTAGGGCCCAAAACATCCGACAATAAAGCCCCATCAGAGATTATTTAATAATATCATTCCCCTTTGTCCCTTTCTGCAGCATGGATGGAGTTTTTGGTGCAAAAGAGACCGCATTAGGGTTCACAGGATGCTGGGTGGGTAGCAGTATTTTGAAAAAACTAATTGGTAATAAAGATATTTTGTGGTGTCTAGTGCTATATGATTGATTTTATCTAGTTTCTATATGAAAGATTGTTTAGTTCTCTATGTTACCGGGTTTGTACTGGGTCTGTATCGGGTACAGGTATTAGTCCAGGTACACCCTAGGTATCTTGGGGCAGTCCCACAGGCTGGGCCTTACCTGGTTACCCCACGCCCTCAAACAAAAAATAACATTTTTTAATGAAAAAATAGAAAATCCAAAAACCTAAATTAACCACCTAACCACATAATGACCACTGGGTCTTGCTGTATTTTGAAACATATAAACTGATTTGATTTATCTTTAACATCCGACATTGAAAATTATTAGCTGTTTTCTGTATATAATTTTGTATATTTTGTGCAATTATAGCTATCTTAAAAATATTTTTAAAACTATATATATATATATTTTGTATGGCCATACCCAGCTGTACCAAACCCAGGTTCTTTGCATTGACCAATATTTTAATATTTTTGTAAGGAAATCTATTACTCTTACTTGAGTTTATTTTGATAATTGTTCTGGATGTTTTGATGCAGATGCAAGAGAGGTTACCCTCAAGATTAGATCCCACTCAAGTAGAGCCAGTCAAAGTTACGCTCCATGATTGTTTGGCATGCAGGTGCATAATCCCTTCTACTTTGTCAATCACATCTGGTAGACGTGAAAGTGACTAGATTGCAGAATGGTGTTATAAAATTCTTAATAATGAAAGTATCCTGATAAAAGTACAGCTAATATGAAAACTAATTTTATCTCATATTTATATGTGAGGTAAGGAGGAGTTGAAGACTGTTGTTAATTTTAGGGATAGTTTGTATGAAATAATGAGAGCAAATAAAGTATTATAAGAGGCAAAGATTGAGACTCAGTAATGAGACAGGTTAATACCTTGTGTTTGTGTATCTTGTTCCCATTCATTTACAGTTCTATTTCTTTTAGTTCCAATCGTGAGTAATTTTAAGCTTAATTAGTTTCTGCTTACATTGTCAAATTTTTGGGATCATTTATATTAGTATTCACTATAAAACGCCAACATTTCTATTCAATTGCTTCATAATTAATTTGTTATCTCTTAACATTTGAGTGAGAAATAAATTTTGGTTCTTGTAATAGCTAGTGATTTAAAGTTTATGCTTTTGTTGTAAACAATAATCAAAATCTTAAAGGTCATTGGCATGTGAATTGAGATCTTAGTTTAGATCATTGAATATGCTTCAGTAGAATATACGAGTCCCTATTTAGTATTTAGGTAAGATTGAGCTTGTGGAAATAGTACTTGATGGATTTGTATTTGTAATTATTTAAAAGATTCAACTGATATTTGTGGTTACCTTATAAGATCACTAAAACTTTACCAATTTATGAGTTGCAATTGTTAAATTTTAATATCAGATTAAGTGCACAGAAATTAATTCAAAAATAGACACACAACACAGCAGATACCCTGGGAAAACCCTCCTCCTGAGGGAGAAAAAACCCAGCAACAATATATCACTTATATATTGAGTCTCAAAACAAAGTCTCCTTTACAATGAAGGCCAATAAGAGGGCCAAGAGATAACACCACAATCTGATGAAACTACAGAAATACAGAGATGTAATCTGCCAACAAAATACTCAGCCTCCTATAGATCTCGATCTGCTCTTGAAACAATTCGCACTTGAGAGAAGGATGGAATGAACTTGCTTGATGCACCACAAACAGATGCAACCACAGTAACAATGTAATACAACCTGCTGATAATATATTCAGCCTTCTACAGAATTCGCACTATCTATGATGACTTATGATGAACAACAAAAATGGATAATCGAATGAATGAACCTCATCGAATATATATACAAGTGTGGAGGGAGAGACGCATCCTTTGAAAAACATCAAGTCGGCCTCCAAACAAGAGAGATGACTCTTAGATAATCGCGTCCATCATGAGGTTGGCCTCAAGTAACAATAACTAATGAATTCGCATTCATAAAGCATATAATGTCGGCCCCTTTTAGAGATCGCTTCTTTTCTTAATCATCGTGCCTCTTCACATTGATGTCTCTATAAATTAAATAGCCTTAGGCTATTATTTAATTTATCATCATGAGTAAAGGAGATTGGCTGGAAGAATATAACCGACGCTGCCATTAACATCAACAGCTATTAGAGATTTGTTAAAAATTTGAAGACCTTGAAATTGGGTAACAATTGTGGCCTAGTAATTATCTCTGTTTGAGTTTTAAGTATTAAAAACTATTCAAGTAGTTGTCTTATTTTGTCTGGTAATTTTTCACTATTCAATATATAATGAAAATTTAAAATATAAATATATATTTGATCTGTAAATTGAGGTATAAGGCCTCTCCCATACATTAAAAATTAGAATCTAACAAAAACAAGCCGTTGAAATTGGCTAACAATTATGGCCTATTAATTACCTCTGTTTGAGTTTAAGTATTAAAAACTATTCAACTAGTTGTCCTAGTTTGTCCGGTAATTTTTTTCAATTCAATATATTCAACTGTACGATGGTGCTAGGATGCAAGATGTATCTTGAAAAATACCCAAACAGCAGATCCAATGTCTGATATGTTTTACAACAGCAACAAAATAATCCAAACCCTAGGTGCAGCATCAAATATGGTTGGAAAGATCAATCAAATGTTGGTGCAGCCATTATGAGGGCTGGAAACATTTATTAATGGTTAGAAACCTCAACAAATGGCAGACTGAAAACCTATGTCGGGAGCAACAGCAAAACTCCCTCGAAATGCTGCTTGGAAACATGAATTACAACTGATGCAATGACTGAAATATCCCACAAACAGCAGCAATAGTCTGAAACCCTAGGTGCCTTGATGATGATAGCAAATAGCAATGATCAAAAGTGGGACACAGCCATTATGGTGGCTGGAAACATTGAATTGATGGCTGGAAATATGACAAATAACAAGCCCTAGAATGATGGAAAATCAGCAACACTTGATGTAAAACTCAGTGATCCAATATGAGCACCAAAAGATTTGCTTGCAAATGCCCAATCTTCAACAATTTGGCACAATTGTGACTCTTGGATGGAATCACTTCCAATGGATTAGGGTTTTCATTCTTGAACCCAAATATGGAAACTGTAATTTCCCCTAATTGGGAATGCCCTACATTTGCACTAAATCCTTAATTTTTAAATAAACAAATGGGTTAGAGAATACCTTTCACCTGATTGAAGCCCTGCACACAAAGTAGAAGCCATTTATGACAATCACACTGATTAGCAGACTTTAACCATTTGCCAAATAATACTAATTAGCCGATTATCATAATTAAATATTAGTAACTCATGGCCAAATTACTAATTCAATCACAAAGCATTTAATATCCTTGGAGGGGTCCAGAGAAGGTTCAATCAGCGAGCATGTTTTCGGAATTCATTCAGAATTGGGTGAGAGGCAAGGCTCGGTCTAGAGAAGCCCATCAGGTGTTCATTTTTTAGAGAGCAAACGAGAAACATTTCTCAGAGAGCAATGTTACCAGGGGGTGTGGGTAGGCAAACTGTTTCTCATGTAGTAACGAGTTAACGAGAAAGAAGGAAGTACCTCCCAACTACAATCCCTACCCACTCGGGCTGGAGAATACGTAGAGAATTTGATGGAATACACCTAGGGCAAGGGGTCCCATCCAAAGTTTCTATCCGGAAGGTACCTACCTAACATTCAGAGAGAGAATTAGTCTAGCTAGAGAGAGAATTAGTCAACTACATCCTTCCTAAACCAAGACTCAACCTAACTAGCAGGAGAGGATGTTCTATCCAGAGATATTACATACGTTATATCGGCCTTCAAACCAAGGCCATAGCTTCCGCATCTAGAATTCTCCTTCCATCCATCGGGTAACTATAATTCCCCCCCTCTCGTTCCCTGTGGGAGGATGATATTTGTTAGGCTAGCCACCGGCCGGGGGTGAATGTATGGATGGCCCTAGGGAGGATTAGGCGCAGATAGTGGGGGTGGGGAGATCTCGCTGGATGTTCTATCCAAAGTATGGGAGAATGTGACTCAATGGGGTGCCTAGGACCCTTCTACCCTAGGCCCAAGAGCGGATGTCTTGGCCTCTACCTAGGAGGTGTCCCTTTTCCGTTATCCCCTCATCTTGCCAACCATTTCCCTCTCTCTATGATTTGATCTCTTGTGCTGGTTCACCATGATGGAGGGGTGAGATTAAAATGGGTGCCATGAAAATGCCATCTCTCTGAGGCCCAACGCGTTGTACCATTGGTACCCCAAATGGATATCCCCTTGGCCTCCTTGGGACTACTTGGTTCCTCATTATGAGGCTGCTTGGTCCCCCATTATGGACTACATGGTCCTCCATTATGGGACTACTTGGTCCCCCATTATATGACTCCTTGGTCCTCCATTATGGGATTACTTGATCCCCCATCTTGAGGTGGCGTACCTAGGAGAGTGCCCCATCACCGTTCCTCTCTTGTAATCTCCGCCTCCTCTAGCATGGCTAAAACATTTAAGACATATGACAACAAATATTAATTATATTTACTGGTATAAGGAAGCAGTCATAATCAGCAATGCATCATTAGTATCTTGACATCTCAGCAATGCACCATTAGTACCTTGACATCTAATCAAACCATCATGATCACTTATACTAAATTATGCTACAACTATGTTATTGTCAATCAGATTTCATACCACTGATTCTTGAAATCATCAGTCTACTGCTAATTTGTCAATTATTTCCAATTGAGAGGACGGCAGACGTCTTTTTTCTTTTTTATTGATTTTCCCTGTAGATGATTGCTGGTCTGAATATTCTTCTTCTTCAATCGAATAGTTCTCAATATTCAGAAGATATTGCTTAAAGAGAAACAAACAGATTAGTTTCAATTGAATAATGACTGATAAGGATTAATAATTGCTGCAAGCATCATTATTGCATAATCGTATTTTATATATATATATATATATATATATAATCCTACTAAACTTACTTAAATATATACATGCATCCAGATACATACCTATTAATATAAATTAACTATATACATATTTACACGTACATCATATTAAATATATTAGATAACATATACTTCCCTGTGCATACCAATTATTTCCAATATCAGATTGTTGTTGTTTGCTGACTGCAGATCATATGTATATAAGACTTGATCTCCTTCCCATTCAATTCTGTGCAAATCTGTATGTCTGCAAACTTTATATTAAATCTGATCCCTTTTATATACTCAGAATATTTATTCTATTTCTGCTCCTATTTTCTGTTTATATCTCTGTGTTTTCCCATTCCATGAAGTCCTCCAAATGGTTTGTTTTTTTCCTTATATATCTCCTTGTCTAAGTGAAATGATGCATCTCTTTGGCAAGGAGGAACCTCTTGGAAAGGAATGACTCTTTTATTTCCTTGATCACTGCACTTTAAGTATTTTTTATTTATTAATTACGGCCTCAATTTAATTGCTCTCTCCTTTTCTTTTTGCATATCGATGATCTTTTAATATAACGGTCTGCCTTTTAGCGCTGCCTTTAAAACTTGATGCTGCTATTTAAATCTGACCGATGTCCCTTTTGGGACTCTTAATTATAAGTAATATTTATAAGTTGAATATTTATTTTTATATTAATTAACTATATATATTTTAATACTTATAGTATGATTATAATTATAATAATATTAAATTGTTGATTTTTATATTTATTTTATTTATTTATTCGTATTTCAAGTGTTGCAATTTCGGGGAGATGACAGAAACAAAGAGGGGTTTTGTCCTTGGGATCTCCCACACCAAGTCTTTTCGTCCTTGAATTCTTCAAACTCCAATTTGCTTTATTTTATTTTTATTTTAATTTACTTTTTCCCTCCAAGAATTCAAAAATAATTTTAAATATACAAAAAATACTTCTTGAATTACATATACTTTTTAAATATTACATAAGCCCTATAATAACATTTAAGTTGCTATTTTGAAAATAAAGAGATTGAGCCCACTTAAAATATATTTATTTCTTGAAAGGGCAACTTAAATATGATTATTTCCCTTATTTCATCCCTTAGCCTATGGGAAATAGAGAATAGGGTACGAGTCCTCAATTAATTCCTTTAATTCTTAAAAGGGGACATGATACACACAAATTCTGTGAATGCCATGTCGCATGGCCATTTGGAGACTTAAAATGAAGGCTTTAGCTATTGCAAATAATGCAACTAGCTATTTAGCAATTTGGATTTCCCCTAGAAGCGTTGTCAAAACAAGAGTTATACAACCTTAAAAACCCTAAATAAGAAAAACAAGAGTTATACAACCTTAAAAACAACATTCAATAATTTATAAATGCTACAGAAAATTTGCATATATGGACATTGAATATTAAATTTGAAAACTAAAAAAAGCAGCATTTAACAATGAGAATGTAAAAAAATGTCATTAACAATCAATGCTTAATGCAAAAATTGGGAATGATTCAATTTCTGAAGTGTCAACTCGAAGGTTTGATAAATGCTTCAAATGGTTGATTGAACTCTTCATCTTCCTCTTCCTTTTGCTCTTGCTCTTGCTCAATTCAATGACAAAGTGTTAGTGGCGATTTGAATTGAGGGTGTGCATGTATATTTATAGTTTCTTTGAGGGTTTGGGGGTGTGAGTGTGGCCCATTAACTCTTTAGGGTTAGGGTTTGTTTTGATTTAGGTAAACGCTTTTGATTGGGCCTATAGATTGCAATACACGGGGAGGGCTTGGTCCCAAAATAGCCAAAAAGGTGAACCAAACATGTCTCACAAGAAGAGAGACAAGAACCGATAAAAACGAAGGAACAAGCAAAGCCCAACAAATGCTTTTGCCTAGAGCAAGGAACCGAACATTGGTTTAAGAGAAAACCTAAAACCTAAAACCAAAAACAAAGCCAATCAAGGTGATTTGAAAACAAACTTCACCAAAGGCCTTAGAAGAGGGGCAGGGTGAGAATGGAAAGTCCTTCCATTTTTCAAAAGAGAAAAACTTAGCCAAAGGATTCACAAGCACAACATCAAGTTTCCTTTTTACCTTGCATGGGGATCCTTTGCTCTCAACAATGTGGTCATTTGCTAAAGATTGCAGCAACTTCTTGTCCACCAAATGATAGCAAAGGGCTGTCCTATTGATCTTCGTTTCTAGCATCAACTCGTTATCATGGGTTGAGGACACCCAACATGAGACATGACCTCATCAGAGTGCACAAATTCATGAAGATCTTGGCATATCAAGGAGAAATGTCCAACACTGTGCATATGGTACATCCGAGAGGTCTCATAATGAAGTTCCTGCTCCCAAACTGCAAACTTGGAGCACATATTAACACTGGGCAAC
>VDFB02257851.1:107939-156394 GCA_007258455.2 Sequoia sempervirens
CAACATTCTTATTTTCTTTGTCCTCTTTGCCAAACCTCTACTTTCCATCTATCTTCTCTTCGTTGTCCTCTATTACAACTCCTTTTCCTTCTTCATTACCTACACACAAATCATTACTTGCAATTTTTTTATGAAATAAACAATGTATTCTAACTTCATCTATTTTCTAATCTTCCTCAACTATATATTTCTTCTTCATTCCCAAGCTTTCCTTAAAGGCATCCAATCTTACTTCTATCTTCTTCAACTTTGCAATGAGCTTCTTTTCTCTCACCTTTTCCCAAGATTCTTCCCAAAATAACATTCTCATAGGTCTTCTAATGACCCATCTTGTCTTCTTTTTCATAGTCATTTTAGAGACTCACAAGTCCCTCTGTAGTTACAAGTACTTCTTGCAACAATATCTCTCTCTTTTGTTTATCCTCTACCTGACAAATAGTTTATGGAAGACACAACTCTCTCTCGTGCACCTTCTACCTAGCCTTAACTTTTGTTGGAGGATAAAGTCAAAGGTCCTCTTTCATACCTGTAACAAAACTCACACTCACACATTCCAACAAACCCAAATCCTTCAATTTTCTTTCAGCACATATCCAAGAAAAATAACTTATTGTTGCAAAACCTCTCAGCCAATCTTCCTACTATGATACCATTTGATGCAATTGAAAACCAAGACCCTGAATTAAGCTGTTGATCTTCACATCCACCACCCAAATATTTAACCTTTTCAAACAAAAAAACATACTCACAAAAAAAAATGTGAATCCAAAATGGTATGAAATTCAAATTATTTAAACTGTAGCAAATATGCATAGAAATTTCTTGACAAACCACATTTTGGAAATTATTTTGAATATAAAAAAATATTTAATTTATCCTAAAAAAAATTCCAACAAAAGCTCCCACATTCATCTACAGTAATACATGATCACTATATTTTTTCTACCAACAATACCATACTAATTTTCAAGCCAAAATCTCAAAAAACTCATATTTGAACACTGGTTCAAGCCCCTCCTGCAACTCATTTTGCAATTCCCTTTCTTCTATAGCTAGGATTTTTAATTCCTCATTTATGGAGTTACAAATTAAGAAATGAAATCACTCCAATATGCTTTCAAAACCCCCTACAAACCACTACCTCTATTATGGAAAAAATTGCATGAATGTAACAACCTACTACATGTAACCTCTGTTGCAACATGTCTAGTGCCCAATTAATTTCCCAGCTACACATAAGTGTTAAAATTCTCTTCCAATCCATTATTTAATATTTGAAAGTTTAATTGGGCGGCAGGGTGGGCACCACTCCAGGCTGGCGGAGGGGACGTGGCAGTCTAGGCCAAAGTGTTTGGTGAGAAGGGTTAGGAGGATGACGTGGGAGAGCGATCATGAAAAGGAATTGATAGGATTCGTCATGTCTTTGAAGTACGTGAGTTGATGGGGGAAGTGATGACATCTTTTCTAAGGCCCAAGTAGAGCGCATTTTTCCTTAAAGATTTAGTTCTTTCGACAAGGTTTCGACACGTTTGGAGGTGCTCCATTTGTGGAGGGTGACGAATGCTTAGTACTTGGCATTAATACCATTGTGGGTTGGCTCTAAGGTTGATCAAGGCCTACTTTCATTATCATTTTTAGTTTCCTTTTGGCTGCAGATGGTGATTTTCTTCTATCTATCTGGGAGTGGTCTATGCTTGGGCATCGATGGACAAGCGCTCGAGGTTCGTAATAGAGGTTTCGGTGGATGGGTTGGCAAGATTTGGGGCAGATACCCTGATTTCCTTGAAGTCATCGACATGAAAAACCTCTTTTAGGGAAATTACGGATCAATGACTAAAGAGGATTTTACTCAATAATGATCCTCTGATAATCGTGGTGACCAAAATGATTCTGGGTTCCAAGAATTTGGAGAATAAGGAGTACAATAGGGATAATTTGCATGTCTCCTCTCATTTTTTGGATTCCCTCTTGGATAACCAAGTTGTTGAGGTTGAGGAAAAATTGTTGCTTAAGAAGATGTTTAGGGAAGATTTGGTGGAGGTGATTGATGAGGTTTTGCGTGTGTTGATGGAAGAGGTATTTTGTGTCCCTACAATCTGGAGCTCCTTCGATGTTCGGATGAAGTTGTGAAGTTGTATCTATTTCTTCTCGACTTCAGTGGACCGACCCTCATGAAGCATAGGATGATAGCGGTGGTGGCATTGGAGTTCCTGAAGAAGTTCTTCGGGTTGATGGTGGTCGGGGGTGTGGAATGGGTTAAAGATTTTGAGGCCTTCGCAAGGGCCAATCGCTTCATGTAAGTTTGGTTTTGGGTAGTGCCTGGGTGTCATAGGTTTGGTTTTTTGTATTAGAAGCTTTTGGGTGGTGCTCTGTTAGTGGATTTGACCCTTTGATGGCCATTTTGGTTTACTCTAGCTTTAGTTGGGTGTTTGGTTGGTCTGGTTGGGTGGGTTTCCCTCTTGGTGGTCTTTTTCTAGCCGATTTTCTTTTTGGCATGGTGGATTGGGTTGTTGATGGTGGCTATTTTTACCTGTGTGGCTGACAGTTGTAGACTGGACTTTTTTATTATATTAATAAAATACTATACTTGCATATCAAAAAAAAATTCCAAAGTTTAATTTTTCCAACTTGGGCATTGGTTTTTCTTTAATTCACATATTTTGGCAATTTAAGCACATTAAATGTGCAACCAACAATTCACCCAAATTACAAACTTTGAGCCAAATAATAAAATAATGGTTACAACAATTTGGCTCCAATTTTTACGCAAATATAATATTTAAACATTAATCTACCCAACCAATTTAATAGATAGTTTTGTTTATGCCTAGAGTGTGCCCAAATCACGTGTTGAAAGGTTGCCAACAACAAGAAACCACACACACAAAAAGTGTATAGTCTAAGCTAATATTTTGTAAACTTGGTGAAATCCACTCAATTTAGAGGGTTAACTAACTGAACAGTCCACTTGACACTGCTTAGGACTACATTAAATCATCAACCAAGGTGCATAAGCTTATGATGGTGCAACATTATATATGTCTTCATGGACTTAAACTACCTAGACTATCCTACTAAAGTCATTCTAATTGTTAGAAATGCGCAAAACTATAAAAATAGTAAAAACATAAACTAAAACTAGTTGCTACGGGTACCTACAGGAAAGGTTGTGACTAAATTACTGCCAGTGAAATAAAGTTGAATTAACTAAAAACTTAATAAAAACTACTAACTCAACTGAACTATCCTTTGGAGTATTACCAATGGTTGTTACATGCATGTTCCTAAGCATTCATGCATAATAAATAAGAAATGAAATCCCATTTAACTTGCATATGATTTATGAATAGTAATAAACTAATAACAGCTACCAACAAAAAATAAATAACTGAAAGTTCAAGGTGAAGTGAGGAACAATACCTTGAGTGCCCTGCACAAGTAACTATTCCCACTTTAACTGAGCTCAATCTAACTACTAGATTTCATGAATTGATCTCCATTTATTGCATAATATGAAAGATTACAAAATATTCTTGCACAAATCATACTCAATCATTCTAAAGATTCATGTTTCAAACTGAGAATAACAGATAACATGAAATTGCGAAAAAACCAACTAACTAAACTTTAAACTCAACCAATAGTTATATACAAACTGAGGGAGTCTTTATTGAAAGCAACAACTTAACTGAAATCATTAATTCCACTTCTAGATATTTAGAACTTAGAATTAAGACTTGAAATTATTCAACCTATAACTAAAAAAGGAGAATCCTATTGAAACTAGAACTCTGTCAAAATAGAATATATGCAACCATATGTCCATCTGTGAAAGTCCCATGTAAGAAATACCTCTTCTTCAATGTTTATTAACTAATTGTAATAACACGCATTTTATCTTCATTAAGTGCCTTCAACCATTCAATTGTTTCTACAACTTCCCCTGTTTCAGTGTCTAACGCCCCTTTTGCTACAGGTTCATTCTACAACTATTATGTATCATGGTTCCTCCTTTAGCTGCAAACAAGTTAGTTTCACAAATCATGTACACAAAGATAACCATCATAATTAAACATGGCATTCCATCAACATTTCCATACACATATTCATATAAACCATTTAATGTTAATATATTAAACCATAATTCCATCACCATGTTTTTGGGTTTAGTTTGCATAATGGATACAAAAAGGATAATATGATATGAAATATTATTTAGAAAGTGTGTTTAAAAGTATCTTAAAGTCTGCACAAAACTAACAAAAACAAGCTATTATCTAGACCTATCAAAAAGCAAAATTAAAATAAAATATTTTTGGGGATGCAAGATTGTCTAGTATCCCTAGATGCTCCTACATCACTATATAATGGAAGTAAAACACCTATACCAAATTATAATCAATGAATCATTAAATATGAATACCGAATAAATTATCTTAAATAATAAGAACACAACATGCATGAAGAAACCCAAGAATGAACTAATGAGATACAACATAAGTCTTTATATAAAAATCATCATAAGATACAACATTTGCAAAAAAAGAAGTGCAAATGTTGTATTAATTAAGCATGAATGTAAAACAGGAATAGGAAATTTAATATTTTAGAAACATTGTGTTCTATTTACTTTTGATGATTCTTCATACCTTTACAACATACAGGGGAGAGTATCCAAGATTTTCTTTATTAATATTTTTTTAATTGTATTGGTCCCAAAATACTGTCTTTTGTAACACCTAAACCTCTTCATTTGAATCCCCATTATAATACATTAAATCCAATCCCATATGCAAAATCATAAAATGAAAGGGAGAAAGAAGAAATATCATCATGAGGAAAAACACTATCCCTCAATCTGATATTAAAAATACAATACTCATTTTGTGATTGTTAATTATTAGCAACATGCTTGTTTTTATGGTTGCATGTACATATTGGAGTTTACCAAGAGGGGACGAATATCAATTTTGTTAACATTTTTATTATATTATCTTAGAAAATATGGTGAAAAGTCAAGCATTCCTCTATCATCCTAAAGTTTGGCATCTATGGATATTATTCAACTTTTTGGTTCATCATCTTTATTTTCCAATTAATTTTGACTTATTGTATTCTTAAGAGCATCAAGCATTTGTGAAAAATAAAAAAAATATCCGTAAAAACTTAATGGAAATTCATAACACAGCAGTACAACAAAGATCAAGAGCCACAACCTCGGAAACCAGCCAATGACAACCCACCAAACACAAAAACAGAAACAATCAACCAACTACAAACTCTTGTCTTCCTCAAGTAACTGATCCAAATCCTGACGTAACTCAGGAGAAACCTATCTCCAATCCTCAACCTTCCAGTCATCATCATGCTCAAAAGCCCACTTGGCCAAGCAGTCAGCAACCCGATTCCACTCATGCGGAATATGAACAAAGGACACAACCTCCAACATAGAACTAACCTGAAGAATCCGTTGAACCACCACCACCAACTGCCAATTAATATCAATCACCTTTCATTCATTCACCAAATTAATTAAAATCTGAGAATTTGCTTCATAAATAACTCTTCTCCATCCTAGAGGTAGAGCCCTCTCAACTACATAAAGGATTTCCAGACCTTCCATATAATTAATGGTTTGAGCCCCTTCATGCACTGAAAAAAGAAAGATAACCGACCCCACAGAATCTCTCCCAATTCCCCCAATCCCAGCAAGCCTAGGATTACCCCTAGAAGAGCCATCAGTATTGATCTTCATAACTCCATTCGAAGGCGGTATCCACCTACCCACCCACTGGACTCTTTGCTTCCCCTGCCTGTGGAACTTGTTACCACCAAAAGAAGAGTGAATTTCTTGAAGACCCAATCTTTCCACCAACTTAGCAATGCCTTTCTCTAGAGGGAAGACCATCTCACTTTTAGCCGCAACCGATTCCTGAATCATTCCTAACAGACGCCACCACACTTGCTGAATCATCAACTTCTCCCCACGGAAGATCCTATGATTCCTCTCCAACCAAATTTGCCAAAGAAGAAAGGTAGGACCAACATACCAAACATCCTACAAAAAGGGAGCCATCGAGGGGGGCCTACCCATACTATCCCAAAACTCAATCAGAGAAGAAGCATGAACACGTGGCCACTTCCAAACTCCCCACCAAAAATGCCAAAGCTGAGAAACAAAGGGGCACCAAAAAAATAGGTGCGAAGAATCCTGCTCCTCATTTCCACACAAAACACACATAGAAGGCCCCTAAAATCCACGCTTATGAATGTTATCCCAAGTTAAGCACCTATTCCACGCCAAGGTCTAGAAAAAGTAGTTGCATTTTGGCCAAGAGAACTTGTTCCACACCCTTTTCCACCAATGAACCTCGCTGCCATCCAACCTCTGAGCCAAAAGAACTTGATAGCCAAAGGCAACAAAAAAAATCCCCTTAGGATTGTGGATCCATGCAAGGATATCCTCACCCGGGAGAGAACAACAACGCCTTCTGCAAAGGATGTTATGAAGCTCAACGCTCCTTTCTTCCAACCCAAAATCTAGCCATTCTGAGGGATCCTTCCAACAAGCCAACCCCAGATGACCCTTGAAAGAGAGAGATTTGAAGTCACTCACCCTAGCCCATCCAGTCGCAAGAAATCTCTAACACAAAGGAACCAAGTTGGGGAACTGAGAGATAAGGGGAGGTTGGCCATCCCAAGAGTCTGACCAAAAAAGAGCATCAAAGCCTCCTCTACAAATCCAAAATAAACCATCCTTGATAAGCTTGGCACCCTTCTGCAGAGTAGTCCAAATCACTGAACCCTTCCCCTCTAAAGGGTACCTAGGGAGATCCTAACGAGAGATTCTTGGGAAATACTTCTTAGATAAGATCCTGGGCCAACTTTGGTCCTGCTCCATGCACCATCTCCAGAACAAATTAGCAGCCACAGCCACCCCCGACAAAGCCAATTGTCGAAGACCAAGACCACCATATTGTTTGGGGTTGCACACAACATCCCATCTGACGAGGCTCCACTTGGAAGATGTCAAACTTCTAGCCCATAAAAATTGTCTTTCAAGAGAATCCAACTCCTTAAGAAAACCAATCAGAGCCACCTAAAGCATGCATCTATAAGTTGGGAGAGCTTGCACCACCGACTTGAGAAGCTGAACCCTTCCAGCAAAAGATAACCATCTATGGGTCCAATGATTAACTTTCACCCAAAATTTATCAATAATACCCTACCAAGAGCCTTTGGGAAGTCTGCCAACAGATATAGGAATACCTAGATAAGTCAAAGGGAGAGCCCCTATCTGAAACCTCAAGATATTCGCAATCCTTCTCTGAATGGGAACTGGGGTATTAAAAAAGAAGATGGAGGATTTATCTTCATTAATCAACTACCCCGAAGCTTTAAGATAAACATCCAATACCTGCCACAAATTAGTAGTTTCCCTGATAGAATCCATCCCCATCAAAGCAGTATCATCAACAAACTACAGGTGAGATTGCAGGGGTAAACCTCCCCCCATTGCCAACCCTAAATGATGCCCATTTCCACCCCACTTCTTATCAAGCGGCCAAGACCTTCAACAAGAAGCAAAAATAAGTATGGGGAAAGAGGATCCCCTTGACGCAAACCCCTAGAAGCATCAAAGAGCTCATAGTGGCTACCATTTATCAGTGCTGAAAAAGATACAAAAGTGACACAACTCATGACCCATTGAATCCACTCTTCGCAAAATTAAAAAGCCACCAGAACCTTCCTCAGGAAAGACCATCTAACCCTGTCATAAGCCTTAGCCATATCTAGCTTAATGAACATAGCCTTCTCATGGGATTTAGCCATCGAATGGATGGTCCCTATAGCTATAACAACTCCATTGAGAATTTGGCGCCCCTCCACAAAACCACTTTGCTCCTCAAAAATCAACACTTTAAGCCACTTCTTCAGCCTTTCAGCCATCAACTTCTAGATAATTTTATAAACCACATTGTAGAGAGAAATAGGCCGAAACTGAATTAACCTATCCGCCCCCTCATATTTGGGGATAAGGGCAAGGAAGGTGGAATTCATAGCGCACAACATTTGTTTATTCCTCTGGGATTCCTGTACAACCACAAGAAGGTCCACCTTTATGATATCCCATAATTCCTGAAAAAAATCTACCGGAAAACCATCAGGTCCAAGAGCTTTTACTTTCTTCATCTGGAACACAATCCCTTCCAACTCCTCAAGAGAGATCTCTCCCATCAACTGTTGATTCATCACCCAAGAAACTAACTAGGGAATGCACAAGAGAACCTAAGCTTCCTCAGCAGAGCCACCAGGTAGCTCCTCCATAAAAAAAGAAGCAAAATACTGTGATGCCTCAGCTGAGATTTCCCAAAAAGAGGCAAGATGATCCCCCCTATCATTCACAATAACATAAATAGAATTACCATGCATCTTGTCCTTCGCAGAATTAAAGAAAAAGGTAGTGTTTTTATCTCCAGCTTGCAGCCATTCAACTCTGGCCTTTTTCTTCCAATAGATCTCTTCCCGCAATTTGTATTCCTCAACCACTTTTTAAGTCCTAGCCTCCTTTCTCAAAAGCTCCTCTGTAACCCCATTCTCCCGAATCAACCTCGTAATTTTATTTAGCTCAGCCTAAGCCACATCCTTATCCTGAAAGATGTTACCAAAACACTGGTGATTCCACCTCTTAAGTTGATACTTAACAAACTGAAGAAGCTTAGCAAAAGTGTACATAGCCATACCAAAAGCAGGTCGGTCGGTCCTCCACCAATCAACAACATGGTCAAAAAGAGTAGCATCCCTTAACCACATCAACTGTAACTTAAATGAAGGAGTCCTAGGCATACCAGCTGGAACAATACTAAGCATAATAGGCCAATGGTCAGAACCCCTCCAGTCCAGAATCTCAAACCAAAAATACCACACACCACCAACCCAGTAACAAGAGACTAAGAACCAGTCCAGCCTCTCAGCAACACAGTTCTCTCCAATCCTTCTATTGTTCCATGTGAAACACCCATTACTAGGTTTCACATCAAAAAGATTTAAGGATGAGATGCTATCCTGAAGTAACAGAGAAGATGGCTCTACCCTTGCTGTTCCACCCAATTTTTCTGACAACTCAACAATGGCATTGAAGTCTCCAACCATAATCCAAGGGTGATAAGGAACCAAGCTGCGAACAAATCGAAGATGGGTCCAAAGAAGTTGCTTACCCTGAAGCTCAAAAGGAGCATAAACATTCGAGAAGAAGACCCTTTCTTCCGTCTCAAAGCTAGAGGCCACAAAGGAAATAGAATATTTAGAGGACATCCACCAGATAGGGCTAATCTTTCAAAGGTTCCATAAACAAGCCACCCCCCCAGAAGATCCAAAAGCCCCGATACACTGACACTCACCATTTCTCCACAACTTAGGTAATATACCCAACATACTCTCAATTGATAATTTAGTCTCCTATAAAAAGAGAACATCAGGAGATTTACTTTTAATCAAATCCCAAACAAAATTTTGTTGAGGGCCAGTGTTCAAGCCCCTAACATTCCATGAGAGAACAATCATTTCAAAGGGTAAGAGAAATGAGAATTGAGGATCTTGACTGCCCCTAATTCCACCAAAGTCTCACCAACAATCTTTAGCTTTTCCAAGTCCTTCTTCTGACCTAGCTTTGAGGACTTCTCACTCACACCTTTCTTTGGATCCTTTTGTTGAATACCTAAATGAGGAGAAGAGAGAGAGCTCTTCCCCACATCCATACCATCCTTTAGGGACCTAGGAGACCCCACTGCTTCCAGACTTCGTTACCCTAACAATATCATCTGATCCTACCTGAGCAAGTGAAGGTTGATTAATATCCATCTGCCTAGCCCCCACATCCTGTAAAACCTGCATAGCCTCTAGAGGAGGTCCTTCCTGTCCAACACTCAAAGGCCCCTAATCCAAATTAATCAAACCTGGGTTCACTTCCTGCTAACTGAGATTATCCAACACCTCAAACCTGTTAAAAGTGTCATCATCCTACCTTTCCTTGAAAGTCCTTTTTTGCCCCATGTTCGTATTACGAGCCTTGACAGGGGAAAATCCATCCTCACCAGCTCCATCACCCGGAATAGTCTCCTTCCCCTTATCAACCCTAGGTGGGTTGTGGTGAGGCATAGAGGGTTGTTGCTCCATAGTCTTAGCATTAGGGAACCTATGTTGTAAGTGCCCATACTCATGACAAAATCGACACCGAAAGGGAAGGGTCTCATAGTCCAGTTGTTGAATCCAAGTATATGAACCTGCACACACTTCCATAGAATCTGGCAATGGCTTGCTTAAATCAATTTCCACACATATACGAGCAAAAGTCATTACCTTTTTGAACTGTATCTACTGTGATGAACCAACAGGCTTGTTGAGCATTGAAGCCACCAATTATAGTACATCCTCTCTCCAGCATTCAACTGGAAACCACGACAGCCAAACCCACATAGGAACCCGATTCAGGAGTTCCTTAGTCTGATTGAAACCGCATGCCACAGCTTAATAAACAAACCCACCTGGTTATAAAAATAGGGAACACCTTCAAAAATCCTATTCCGATCAACCATGCAATCAAAGGACACCATAAAATAGTTGTTTGCAAGAGCCTAATCTCTATCTCTCCTTCCGACAACCATGTCCTCTGAGCCCATGATTCCAAAAATTGTAGTGAGACTCTCAAACCCATAAACTTGCAATAAAATGAATGCTTTGAATAGTATTCAATATCATCAACAAGCATCTCCATCAGAATAACCAATTTTGACCTCTCCTTGCACCTCTCTAGACACCCATTAATCTTCACAATCCAAGATCCCCCAAACGAACCCGAACCATACATATCCAACTCCAAAGAAAATAAATTATTATCAATTATCTTCACATTCTATGCCAGAGGCTTCGAACCAAACGCAGAGTAGAAGTCCAACTTGGGACTAGCCCCAGATGATTCCCCATGAGACATTGAGGCAAATACTAATCCTAGGCGGGCATGCAAGCCCCGAGACGTAAAGAATAAAGGAAGACTTTAGCACAAGGGTAGCCAAGCACCCACGCACACCCCACACCAACTCCCAAACAATAAAAGCACAGCCTTACAAGGCTGTGACACCCCAAGGAACGAGACCTCTACACATTTCCCTAGACAAGTGAGCTCCTACCAACCAACCCCATGTAGTCCAAAGGACCCCACGCGACCCACATAGCAGCCAAGGCCCGTAGCCCTCGCAACCAACATGACACACAACCCACCTAGCTACCCTGCACACATGATGATAGCGATGAGACTCCAGGTAGGAAGAAGGTGGACTACTAATCGCAGCCACACCCCACAATCTCCATGTAGCTAACAAAGGAAGATAACCACACATAGGGAACCAGAAAATTAATCGAAACCCCCCTCGAAAACCAACAACACCCCCCACAATGCATGCAAAGGGAAGATCAAAACAGATATAGGGCATGGACGCCCTAGCTCAGGTTGCAAAGCGCACAAGCCATCTGATCCATCATATTTTAGGAAATATGAAACTTCCATAAAAAATAATAATAATAATAATTAAAAAAAAATCCTTATCAACATTAAAATATATAGTTTATCTTTGAAAGGAATTTTAAAGGATTGATATAGATCTGAGGGAATGAATATTTGCATGAATACAAGGATTCCCTAATAAAAGATTATAAACTAAGTGCTTAAGCATCATATGGAAGGAAGTATCAAGAACACTAGGACAAAAAATAATTGGCGAAGTGGTAGTACCCAATGCTTACCTACCCACATTATTTAAGCTTGTGATTATAACATCATTTTTATGCAAATTGGTGATGTTTTTACATCAACCTTTTGTAAACACTCCTCACTACATATATTGAAGGTAGAACCATTATCCACTAAAGCATTTTTAATTCTTATTTTTCCATACCCAATAATTAAGTGTAAAAGCAGTTTCACTTGAATAACATTAATCATTGGAAGCTCATTAGAATCAAAATTAATTGTATCGTCATTATTACAAATTGATTCCAATACAAACACCACTTAGTAATGATTTGGATTTGATTTAACAGTGATTCTTTTTAAATATTTTTGTAAGACATATCTATGTGTTTTTTTATGTATGCATGAAATCCCATGAAGATATATTAGTTTATGTATTTTATAATTTCACATGCCTTATGTGTTTTAGTAGTCAACTTAGGTGTAGAAGGGAAGTTTAGACTAGGTGTTGGTAGGATTCGTTGATTATACACTTTATTTTGATCTCTATCCAAGTATTTGTAGGTATAACTTAGAATGAGATAATCATTGGAAGTTATGTTGATCACCAAAGGATTATGATTTGGAGAATTAGACACTCCAAGCACAAGGGTTGTAAAATTTTAAGGTATATAATTAATACAACTAAAATAATTTTCTCATAAATAAAAGGTTTGACATTAGAATAAAGAGTAAGATAAGGTAGAAGATGAAGTTTCTTTGTAAGATCAAACATATTAGAAATGAGTGGAGCACAAACATGTTTTGTGATGACAATGATCACATTTACATGATGTGGAAATCATCTAAATGTATAACAACACTATGTAACATATGTGTACCCAATGATCTCGGGAGAGTAATAACACGAGAACACACTCCAGGGCCATAATTAAAACAATATATGAAAGAAAAAGATAAAATATATAATGATATAAAATTAGTAGTCCATATCTAAGCATAAACCACTATAATGCTCCACCTTTTAGTGTAATTTTAAGTGCATCTAAGAGATTACATCATTGTACAAGTGCTCATAATGTAAAGATAAGAAAGATCTAACATATAATTTTTCATCTTCAATTCCACTATATTTATCAATCTTAGAATCATTAAATATCATTTGCACCTTAAATAACCCCATTATTGTGAATCATATGGGCATCTCTATAATCAAAAGAAATTGTGAGCATGATCATAACCTAAGCTAAACCTACCAGATCCATACTAAATAAACCAAGATTTATCTAGTTAAGTCAAACTCCCAATTAAATACTTGAAAACATCAAATAAAGAAGTCATTTAAACATAATCAAACAAGAGAAATGTTTAAAGGAAACTAATCTAATGACTCAAACCTCATCCCATTGGTGGATTGGTGTTGCATGGATTTGGAATGTCAGCCCTTTCCCAACCCCTTAGACGAAACAAGTTTTTAAACGGATTCCATTGATGAATATTGATGAAAATGGATGTAAACTAAGCCAAAATGGATGAAAAACTATGCTAAAATAATTCTACAATGCTAAATGCTAAAATGCTAATGGAGATGGCTCTAAAATTTAGTATATTCTAGTTGCTCTAAATGAAAGTGGATCCATTTCTCATAGAAATGAGGAGTATTTATAGGAGAAATGGTTGAATCAATGGTCAGGATTGATTCGATTGATTAATGGATGAGAAGCAATGAGAGGAGATGGCATGGATCAAGGATTCTCATCAATGGATGAGAATACAAGTTGACAAGGATCAAGGATTTAATCAATGGCTCTCATTGATTCAAAGAAGCACATTTCCTAAAAATTAGGAAGTTGTTAGGAAGTTTGTTACAAGAGTATTTCATTTTGGAGGAGTTCAAATGGAGGAATATTCTAGGGGAAAATTCCCTTGCAAGTGGGAGGGTGAGAGAAATTAGTTATTTAGATAATTAAAACAATGTTTTAATTGTGCAAGATGGATGAAATTAGGAGTTTCATTAAATAATTAACTTATTTAATAAAAGGGCGTTTAATGACATTTAACTAAATTAAGATTATTTAATTAATTGAGAAGAAATAAGCAATTCAATTAAATAATTTGCATTACCTAATTAAATAAGATGAAAATTAGAATGAAAGGGGATGAATTAGCCAGATAATAATGATCATTTGATTAATAGTAGAAACTGATGAATTTGATTAAACAGTTGAAAATAAGTGATTCAGGATGAAAATGGTGTTAGTAATCTAATTTAGATGTGCAATATTAGTCAGGACAATTTTAAGTGTCTACATTTTTCCCCTCTTTGAAGCGAGGTACCTATTACATTGGTTCAAAGACTGACACTTTTCATATTAATGTTGTCGTTCATATCAAAATTTAAAAATTCTTGATTTTTGGATGCCCCACTGTTGCCCCGATGTGTTGCCAAAAAGTGTATACTTTGCTTGATATGAGAATAATTGATGACAAATTGGACTCACTAAGGCCTTGATTTAGTGTTGTGAGGTGTTTTACACATCCACATTAGGTCTTGGACCCTTGCAAACTAAATAAAATGAATCTAACGATATCCTATAAAGGTGTTGTAAAAGACTTTCACGCCTCTCTCGACTTAATGAATCTATTTCCCCCTAATACAACATTGTAAAACCTAAAATTACATTATCACATTAATCTAAAAGGCTTGTAAATTGAATTTGACTTTAATCTAGTGTTGTAATGTGTCCTACACATTCACATTGGATGTTGTACCTTTCTAGGCTATGTGGACCTCATTTTAGTGTTGTCAAGTGTATTTAATCACACTTTCATATTGAATTATGTGTCCCAAGCCCTAATTGACCTTTACATCATCATTAATAGGCCCCATATTGTGCATCCCAAGGCTTGAATTGATCAAATACCCAATGAAATCAACATAAGAACTAAAATTCCTCACTCCCTAGCAATCCAGCTGTCAAAAGGGCCCCTTTGGGACTAAGTCGTCCAACATAGCGACTTAGTCCAATTTGGCCTATTTTCGAGGTTTGAGCGAGAAATTTTGGAATTTAAGTTTGTTATTTCTTCATGTCAGCCTTAGGGATCCAATTTATGGGTAAATAAGGTGAATTTCCTATAAAATCAAGTCTCTAAACCCTAATTCATATTTCTTATCATTCATTCATCACTCATCGTGCATTCTCAAGTCAATCAAGCTAGGGTTTTGTCATTCCAAGTTACCAAGATAGCTTCTTAAGAAATTCAAGGGAAAATTCTTCATGTTTTGTTGCAGAAATTCAAGATCAAACATCATGGAAAGGTATTAACTCCATTGTTGCATGCTTCATTACATTCTTTCTCCATTTGGTTTAATTACCTAAAAAGGGGTTTGACCAAGGCAAACCCCCATGCCCTAACATTCACCATTTATTTCTCTTTCATTGTGTGTTTGCAGATTCAGAAACTTTGAGGGTTCGAAGATCATTGAAGATAAGGTTGAAGACTTGTTGAAGACCTCTCCTTGTTTGCAGAGCCAAAATATCAACTAAAAGTCACTTTCAAACCCAAAAATTAGAGTTTTAAAAGCGGACACCTATAGAGAACCAAAGTGCAAATCGAGGGCTTCCGTTTCCACTTTCAAATTTTCAAAAATTTAGAAGTGGACTAAGTCACCAATAGTGGTGACTTAGTCCCACTGAACTTGTTTTTCATAATTTTTTGTAGATCTGGATACCCATTTGGCTGAAATGGGCTCCAAAGTAGTTTCCCTGATTTGGGACTAAGTTGCCCCGCTTGGTGTAAGTGTCCCAATTGGCCCAAAAGTTAGATTTTTTAGAATTTCAGAGGTCTTTGTAATCTCCATTCTTCTCTTCATCAGTTTCCAAGTGCACAATTTTAGTTTAATATCTTTATTTTGTTCTTTATTGCATTCACTTTATCATTCTGCATATCACAATGTGTTTTCAAACAACATGCATTTCTTAGTTTTCACTTAATAATCAATATATTTCATTAGTTTTTTGCATTTAGATCAGCTTATTTAAACATACTTCATTCACATGGCATTAATCTTGAATGTAGACATAGTCCATTTTGGCCCATCTCTATCCTTTTAGGTGAAAAACCCTAGAAATGTGAGAATTAGGGTGCCAAAATCTTTGTCCACACCCGACAATTTTTTTTGGATGCCCCACTATTGCCCCAATGGAAGGAATTATGTTGGTATACTATCCCCTTGAGATGGGGAAGGAATTATGTTGGTATACTATCCCCTTGAGAGATCAAGTAGAAAAGATGGATTTTCGATTGAACTCACGACAAGAAGATGGAAGATTGGTTCGTTTACAAAGAGTACACAAAGATACTTCTTAGAAAGCTTAGATGTTTGATGCAAACATATTTTATGATGTATAGGCAGTCATTGGCCATGGGTAACCTCATGTATATTTTGATATATCACACAAATTCGATACTTGGATAGAACTGTTAGTAAAGATAGAAGAATAAGATAGAATGAGAATGAGATAGAAGAATGAGATGAATACTGATTTAACCATTGCTTTGAGATTGATTCAGAAGTCCAACAAGCCTATGATTATTTGAGACTATTACATATGTGATGAGAGAGATAATGATTTACTTGCTTCGGGGATTGGGATACTTCATCATATCATTCCTTATTTTTTATATAACACATAGACATGATGCATCAAGGTATTGATAACCAAGATGGCGTTGTATCTAATGCGATGGACTTTAACTCTACAAATAGATAGGATCATCCTTGCTCACACCTAACATATAGAAACCTCATCAAAACATAGTTTAGAATTTTAGAACATCTCGGACCAAAGCATACACAATAGTCAACAATTTATTCAAAATGACCTCCCTACAAACAACAAAACAAGTATTCGCCAAGGTTATATTACAAGAACATCCTACAATCACCTTGAGGCTCATTGTGTAAAGGGTACAACACCCTATAAATGTTTCTTATCTTATCAAAAACATCCTACAATCACAAAAAATGAAAGATAATGATCAATGCCCCATTCCTTCCTCTCTAAATCATGTTGATAGACATCATTGAGAGGTCCTTGTAATTGGTCAATACGATAAATCATAAGAAAATATCAAAATGAAAAAAATAGTTAATGTTATTCATATCTCTTGCCAAAGGGGTGTATTTTGTTTAGAGGATAAGAATCCAAAGTGATTTCCAATGATAATTCCCATTGTGGGAAGGATGCATACGAGGACATGTTAGTGGATGTTGGCAGGTTGATAGGTTGTTTGAAAGGCCGTTGATATAAAGTTTGATCAACATGTTTGATAATGATCAAGAGTTTTTTTTTTTTTAGCATTTAAAGGTTCTACTTTTGTTGATGTACTTGTTTTTGTTTGTTTTGCCAAAGGTTGAGGGTGATGATCAATTTATTATGGATGGAAGTTTATTACAGGTGCAAGCGAAATGGGATGGGTGGTTGTGGACTTTTTGGAATATTTCAATGTTTTTGGTATTTTGTAATGTTTTGATGTTGTTTTTGATGTTTTCAGATTATGTGAATGTTTAAGTTTTCAAGATGTTTGAGGCTATTTAGGAGTTTGAATGTTTTCCAAATGTTTTGAGTTTTCAAGTTTTTCTAAGTGTTTAGACCAAGGCTTAAGGGGAAACTGACCTAATGCCTTAGGGGCTCATCAGTGATGGCCTTGCCTCGTTATACACACAGAGATGACATAGTTCGACTAACTTTGACCAGTAATTGTTTATTGATGAGATATGGACATTTGATGGATTTTTAGTTTATTGTGACAAACTCCTAAAGGACTGACCTAATGCACCTTGAGGGCTCATCAATGATGACCTTGCCTATGTTGAAGCTTAGAGACAAGTAGTTCAACAAATATGTTTTTGTTTTTTTTAACTTTTGACCTATTTAGGGATTTTGATGTGATTTGGATGTTTTGGATTTTGACACTACAACTTTTCAAATGTCTTTGGATTTTTGGCTATACAAGATTTTAATATTTTTGAACTTTTTGATTTTGTAAGTGCTTTTGGATTTTGGATAAACGATACCTAGATCATGATGTTGATGTCATGTTATGAGATATAATACATGGATCAAGAGTTATTCAAAAACAAGAGTGCAAGAACCTGCCCCCAGTGTCTAGCAATGTTTCATAGTTCAATGGAAAAAACAAGATAGGTAATGTATATGCAAAGAGTTCAACAAAATTTTATCATGAAGCTAGATATGGTCTATGGAACTTCATGAGATAAAATGGTAAAGATCCTATCAAGAGCTTTCCATTAGTAGAGTTGAAGTATACACCGAACCTTTTTCAAGATCAAGATAAACCGGAATATTTGGATAAAGATGGATTGGATGGATGGAGGGAACATTGGATTTATAATGACAAGGATGAGATACTTCTATCTGAAAAAGATCATATAGATGCTTGATTCTACTCATGGTGCCTTTTTTCCAGGTTTTCATCATTGCAATTGTGCAAAGTGCCACCGAAGTGGTTTTCACTAGAGGAGAATTTTTATTTTATTTTTTGAAGGTTTATGATCATGTTGAACCACCTGGTGGTATTGATGTAGAGGCCACTATCATAATGTTCCAATGATATCCTGCTTAAATAAGTTGCTTTGCTAAGATACGAGCGCTTGAACACATTTTTTGAGAACTCTAATTTGTCTTGTTGATACTATAATCACCCTCTTCTATGTGCACATATCGTGATAGAGTTCCTTCTGAATCCTTATGATGAAGAGTAGTTGCCAACACATGGTCAACATGAGAATTGCATATCATGAATGAAGTGTACGGTAATATGTATGAAGGAATATGAGATTGACCAATCGATAGTTTGGAACCTATGACTCCAAACTTGGGAATATGAACAATGATGGGTGGAAACAAATCTTTGAGTGAAATTAGGACCAACTTCTTGATATGCTTTGTACATTTCTTGAGAAGCTTTCTTTTGTATTTGTGGATGTGTTTGATGGATACGTTTCCCTTTTTGACTTTACCCCATAGTTTCTTTGACTGATGGAGTATGATTGGGATGATTTTCTTTTGTCTACTTTGGTATCTATTTGTATTTACTTTGTCCTCTTTGTTTTACCGCTTTATATACTTTGATGATCTTCTCCTTGCTTTGATAGGAATCTTTCTTTTTATGTTGGTCCCATTTTGTGTACTAGATGATGGGTGGATGATGATTCATGATACGACTAATTGTAGCATTGACAACATTTTCATCATAAGGATCCTCCATGTCCCCTATGTTGATGTTTGCATTAGACAAAATTGCCCACGACGATGTGGAGGTATTATTGATATGCTTTGATTCTAGTAATTTCAAGATTTCATTAACAAGTCCTAATCCTTTGACCTAATAATGTATCCTTTGATCAATGGCCACTGAGTATGACTTGTTGTGAACACATGATATTGCTATGGGTTTTTGTTGTTCAAGGATATTAATTGTTTGCTTTGATCCTATGATATCTATATTTGTTGATACCACTTTAGAAGATGTTGATGTTGACTCAAAAGATGTTTATGATGCACAATCACTATAACAATCAAGAATATCGACCGTTGCTTACTCTTGTGTGGGATTATCAAGAGTGGGAGACTCTTGTTTTCGATTAAGAACGTCTATATGTCCATCAAAATAAAACATCTCATGGGTGATATTTGGGATATCTTTGGAGTTTAAAATGGATTGGGAGATGTTTATCAACTCCTGATAAAACTATGGGTAAGTGAGCTCTTCATCTTGGCTTAGGGTAGAACAACTATCATTTATGGGTTGGAAGGTATTATACAAATCATGGAAATGTTGTGGGTATAGGGCTTCTTGATCCTGACTCAATTCGGAGCAACTTTCGTTATCCTCAAGGTCCTCCTCTTGACATGATCCTTGGGTGGATGATACATCATCGAAAAAAGACTCTTCTCGACATTTTTTAGGTAGAAGTGAAATAAGAGATATTTCCTATTTCTTTGGAACTTCTTCAATATGCCCAATAAGAAACTCATATGAGAGAGGGATATCACAATCTAATACATACTTGGTGCCATTACAATATGAAATATTACTAGACATTGTTGATTGGTTTGGACTTTGTTTTAAAATATTATCTTGATGTGTGTCTGATTCCCCATGTTGTGATGGATGAACAACATGAATGTGTCCCACCGTGGTATCATTAGTATGGTTTACATTATTTGAGCTCAATGCCTTTCCTTAATCTTTTTCTTTTTAATGATCAGGCATAGGAGTTTTGTAAATTTTGAGATTTTTATTCCCTATTTTTTTTTATCAACATCAATGTCTCCTTGTTCAATAAGATATTATATTAGATGCTTGAGTCTAAAATAGTTTTGTGTGTTATGACCTTTGTATCAGTGAAATTCACAAAAACGATCCTCTCTATAGCTAGGAGGTTTGACTTGTGGCTCTTGATAGTTTTTTAAATTTGGAAGTGTGATAAGATTAGACTATATCAACTTTTTCAACACATCTTCCATAGGTTCCCCTAAGGGATTGAATTATCATTTAGGATAATTGTTTGTTCTTTTTGGTCCTCTTTGAGTGTTTGCAACATTCATTGTTGGTTGATTTTTGGTGGTTGCGTGTATGGTTGTTGCATGTTCATTGGTTGGGTGTTTGCTTGTATTGGAGCACTTAGGACCGCCTTGTCATCAACGACACCATCACTAGTAGCATTCTTGTTCTTGGCCCAAAAGTGGGGTTTGTCATTGGAACTAGTAGATAGGCGGTTGTCCTTGTATTCTTGTGTGTTCCCTTGTGCAATAAGGGCTCTTTCGATATTAAGGTCCCTAGGGATAAGCTCTTCTTATGATGTAACACATTACATTTTCAATTGAAAGGATAGATCTGTGTCCACGTTGGAAATGATGATCCCTATTTGTTACTCTTTAGGAATAGGCCATTTTCTCTTGCTAGCTCTCTACCTCCATCGTTGTAAGAAATTAGTGAAGGATTCACCCTTGTTTTATTTTAGGGTGTACAACTCTTCCAATCTTACATCCATGTCTAGGCTGTAGAAGAAGTGACCTACAAACCGATCAATCACGTCTTGGAAGGTTTGAATTCCTACAGGTAAATGTCAGAACCAATCTATCATTGGGCCTCCCAAGCTACATGGGAAAAGGCAGATCAAATAGGAATCACTATAAGCAACTTCCATACATGTTACGTAAAACTCTTTGATATGATCCATCAAATTCCCCCGCCCTTTATATTTGTTAAAGTTTGGGACTTCAAATCTAGGCGGGAAAGGTATCATCACAATGTTTCTATCAAAAGGGGTATGGATACAAGTCTCATTGCGCATGTGGTTTCTTTTTCCCCATTTGGATGTCCTGGATTTGTTGTGTAAGTCTTAATTTGTGAGGACAAATCGTATTGAGGGTTTAGTGGAGGAGCATATGCGGTGTATTCTAGGATGGTAGATAGGTTATATGTGGGATTTTGATATGGTTGGTATTGTGTGTGTAATGGTGATAAGGTTGGAGGTGTGGTGTATGATCCTTGTGTGTTAGGGTTCAGCGTTAGGGTTCAAGACATTTTGTTGTGTGCTTACGTATGATTATTGGGTGTTGTAGTACAAGCCTTGTTGTTGTTGTTGTTATTGTGCAAGCACTTGTTGTTGTTGAGCATATTGTTGTGCTTGTAGTTGGGATTGTTGTTGCACTTGAAATCGTTGGGCTTGTAATTGAACCTATTGTTGCACTTATAATTGGGCTTGTAATTGAGCATGTTGTTGCGCTTGCAAGCATGCTTATTGTTGGGCTTGTTGTTGCACTTGTTGTTGAGCTTGTCATTGTTGTGCCAGTAATTGCGCTTGTTGTTGTTGTGCTAGTAAGTGTGCTTGTTGTTGTTGTGCTAGAAATTCTGCTTGTTGTTGTTGTTGATTTGTGATAAGTTGTTGATAAGCCAATATATTTTTTCCTTGGTATTGTGAAATAATGTTTTGGTTTGGGACAAATTGACTTGTTTGTACATATTGGCTTGCAATATTTTGATTTTGTGGGATGAAGGGTGGATTTTGAGGGACCATGTTATGAGTGTTTTGTGGGTTGATTTGATTGTGGGGTGGTTGATGTGTGGTGAGATTTTGAGGGTTGGACATTAGATTTGGACTTGGTACATTTTGCCCTTGGTTTTGCGCTATCATTCCTTATAAAAATTGGGGTGTAGGAATGTAGGCTTGGGGTCCCATTTGATTTTGCATTACTTGGGGGACCATAGGTTGATATGGTGCCACTTGGTGTTGCGATATCAATGGCATGCTTTGGATTTGGATCAATTGATTGGAAGGGTTCCCTTGATTGATTGGTTGTTGAGGAACCAATGGATTGGATGTGTTTCCTTGATTGATGGGATTTGTGACCAAGGGGTTTGATGTGTTTTGTTGGTTGGTTTGAGTGGCTTGTGGAATCAATTGATTTTATGTGTCAATGGGATGGGTTGATGAAGATGGACCTTGTTGCATGGAGGATTGACCTTGCATTATAGTGTTCACTTGTCCTTGTTGACCCACTTGGGATGTTCAACTCACTTGACTTGTTTGGACAATAGGAATACTCTGGGTACTTGTTAAGTAGAAGCATAGTGTTGAACATGAAATGTTGGTGTCCAACTTGGGATGATTGTGTCTTGTGTACCCAAAGTTATGTTGGTTCCTAGATTTGGAGTGAGACCAAGGTCGGTTCCAAGTCTAGTTGCAAGGTTAGTAGTCAAAGGTTGAATTGGTACATTTGATGAAGTTGATTGAGTGATGCTTTGAGTCACACCTTGTACCAAGGGTTGTGTGATGGAAGTTTGAGGAATAGAAGCCACATTTCCCAAGGTTTTTTCCCTAATTGTGTTTAAATTGAATGTTGAAGGGAGTTTATCCCCTTCCTTTGCTAAGGCTAGCATGTATTGTGTGGGGTTCATCTTCATCAAAATGTTGATGATATGGTGTGTTTTTGGATCTTGTGTTTCAAGGAGTTCCTCTATTGTGAGTTCATGTGGGTTATTTGTAACATCTTCTACTTCATACCCCAAGCCTAGTTAAGTTTGTGGTAGATTTTATGACGAGGTTGAGTAGCCTCTAGGATCAAATTCTTGTTGGTTGGGATCACTTGTGGTAGATTTATTTTTGTTTTGCTCCATGTTTTCCTTGTGTTGTTATATTTTTGTTACCATAAACTTTGGATCAACTATGGGAGAAGTGTGTTGGGATTTGTATTGTTGGAATTCTCTAGTTGATTCAAATTTTGGTAAAAGTGACCCTCTAAGGTTTTTTGGACCAATGAAGTGAATAGATGATAAAAGGGGTGAGTGATATGGGGGATGAAATTGTAAACTTTGAACAACACTAGACTAAAGGTTTGATGTTTTGGATAAAGATGATAATGAACTTGTCGCTCCTAAAGGTAGACTTGTGACCTTTAGGAATGGTGCAGGGGCACCTTTGAACAAAAAATGTCAATCAAGGATGATAATGTGTAGGCTTTAGGATTTTGGGAAATATGCACTAAATAAGGTCACTTAGACCATTTTAATGTTGTAATAAGTCATTTTATATGGCTCTTAGGTGTTTAGGAGGCTCAAAATGTAAAAATATTGAAAAGTTGCTAATTGTGCAAAAATGCAAAATTTGAAAGTTGTAAAAGGGCGGATTAGGAAGTCCAACAGTCACATAGGTTTGGATGGTCATTTTAGGAAGTTGGAACAGTTAGTTTAGAGTTAAAAATCATTTATATGTTGGCAAGCATCGATGTAAAGGTTGGCTTGAAGATTGGAAGGAAGAAAAATCAATAAAATCTCTGCTTTTTTAATCATAGAGGCTATTATTAAAAGCTAGTGTACGGTCTCATAGAGGCTATTATCAATATAATTTTCTTTTGTAATCATATATTAATGTGTTATAAACTATTTTTAATGGTTTTTATTCAATATTATTAGGTTAGAAAGCTTTGACAGTCAATTTTCTCCAAGTGGCCAAAAAATAGAGTATTTAAGGGTTTTGTAGTTTCAAGCAAGTATTAGACCCATTCCACCTTTTGTAAAGCTTGTAACTCAATTTAATGGGTATAAATAGGTAGGAAAATATGTGTAAATTTTGTGAGGGTGCAGGGGAGGCCAAGTGTTGTGTTGGGCATGAAGCCCCAAAGTGGAAAATTGAGTTTTCCAAGTGAAATAGTGAGGTTTTGGGTATGGTAAAGGGCGAAATAGTTTTTGGAAGCATTATTTATTGATGGAATAAGAATTTTAAGAGGTAATTGAACCTGTTTGAGGTGGTGAAAAGTTTAGATAAGGCCTAGTAATGTGTTTTCCAATAAAACCCTAGGTTTTTGGCAATAAAAGAGGGTTTATGGTTTTCGCTCTTTGGAGTGATATTTTCTGTAAGAAAATTGTGTAATAGTAGGTTTGGACACCTTTTGAGTGCTTACCTAGTGGTTTTAGAGGTTGGTGGAAAGTTTTAATACAAGACTCTTTGTAAAATAGGCCTAATTTGAGGTCTAGTTGGTGTATAAAACTTGTTTTGAGAAATATGTTTCAAAGAAACCTATTGTGGCTTGTTGATATGTGTTTTTGCACCCTAATGGGTCCCTGAAAAGTTGTTGGTCTTGAATTGAGAAGACCTTATCTAAAAGATATACCCGATTCAAGGAGGTTGCAATTCCATAAGGAATGGTGAATGATTGTTGTGATAGAGAGAAATTGAAGGCTTGGTGACTTGACAAGTTGTTGTATAGTTTAAATTGTGTTGTGTGGTTGTAGGACCTCCCCTGATTGCTATCAATTGGTATCAGAGCGAATGTACCAGATCACTAAGGAAGAAGATTGTAGTTTGTGAAAGAAAGGTTGGAAGGTTGAAAAGCAAAACTGAGAAGATACCTCCAAAAGGAAAGAATGTGACAAAGGAGATGAATAACTTGAAGAGTCGTTATATTAGAGAGATTAGAGAATTGAAAGAAAGGTTGGCAGCCTTGGAAACAAGTAAAAGAGGAGATGAATTTGAAAGTAGTGATTCAAATGATGAAGATGAAGAAGAGTTTAAAGATGTTGAGGAAGAACTTGATCCAAAAGATCAAAGAATGGCCAAATTGTTGAAGGCGGTCAAAGGTGACAAACATAAAGTGAAGATTTATGTTCAAAAGTTTGGTGGAAACTTGAATGAAGAAGAGTTACTGGATTGGATAGCATCTTTGGACAACTATTTTGAGTGTGAAGACATTCCAGAAGAACAAAGAATCAAGATTACAAAGACAAAACTAAAAGGTCATGCACTTTTGTGGTGGGATTATTTGCAATCAGAGAGAAGGAAGCAAGGTGAATCCAAAATTGTATCATGGGACAAGATGGTAGCCAAGATGAAAGGTAAATTTCCCCCTTCTGATTATTCTATTTAGATGTTTAAGTAAGGAAAAAGGAAGCATACACTGAAGAGTTTTAAAAATTAAGTATGAGATATAACCATAATGAGAATGAGGATGAGAAGATTGCTAGGTACTTTGGTGGTTTTAGATAGAACATACATGATGAATTAGCTTTGACAAGTCCAAGGAGTGTAGAAGAATGTTATCAAATGGCATTGAAGGCTGAAGAAAAGGTAAAAATAAGACAAGAGAATACAATTAGAGGAAGAGGATCTTTCTCTACTCCAAGACAAACAAGTGAGAATCAAGAGGATGCACCTAAAAGAGATGAGCAAGTTTTAGATTTCAGAGGTGGTTATAGAGGCACTAGGGGAAAATTTGGTGGTGGAAGAAATTCAAACATCTTTACTGGTAGGTGCTACAATTGCAATGAGTTTGGTCACCCTTCCTAGAAATGCCCTGAAAATTATGGTTCAACATCAAGTGGAAGAGAAAGGGAGAATGACAGAAGAGCACAAATTGTTCAAGAAGATGAAGCTGAGAGTTCAAACTCCAATAGTATTCATGTTGCTCCTATAGTAGGTGAAAGTTTGATGATGAAGAGACAACTCCTGAAGACATCCAAGGAGAAAGAGTTGATTCAAAGAAGAGCATTGTTTAGGACAGCTTGCAGATGCAAATACAAGGTATGTAAGGTGATAATTGATTCAGGATGCACTGATAACATGATATCTAGTGAAATGGTATACAAATTGAATTTGGAAAGAGTACTTAGAGAAAATCCATACAAAGTGTCTTTGGTTAGTGATAATCAATCCATTGTGGTGAGTGAACAAGCTTCAGTTGAATTACAAATAGGTAGGTACAGGGATAAGGTGTTTTGTGATATTTTGCCTATGAGTTGTTGCCATGTGTTGCTTGGAAGGCCTTGGCAGTTTGACAGGTCAGCAATGTATAATGGGAGACAAAACACTTATACCATTGAAAATGATGGGAGAACATTCATTTTAACTCCATTGGATGGAGAGACAAGAGAGCAAGGTGAGATCATCATGATTGGGAGAAAAGAGTTTGTAAGTATCGATGAAGGTAAGAATAAGGGGTTGGTAGCTAGTACAAGGCTTAACACAGTTGGGATAGTAGGTAGAAGAAATAAAGTTAATATGCAGTCAGTTGTGAAGAAGAATACTTCCATGTGCAAGAGAAAGGTAGATGAAATTGTGTCTTGGTCTTATACAATGTAGTATGAGAGTGAAAAGCTTGTGGAAAAGCAAGAAATGAGTGATGGAATCATAGTTAGGACAGTCATGTGTCCTGTAATAGTGAAAATAAGAGGCAGTCAGAGGTTGATACTACAGAGGTTTGTAAGGTTGTTGGGACAGTGAAAAAGGTGATTGTAGATCTGACAAAGGTACCTAAGAGTGATAGTACAAAAATTTGCGAGTTTGATACAAAAAATGATGAAGTTAAGAAAGGAATTGGATAGAGATCCAAGCATGAAGCAAAGAGGGTGTTAGTTCTCAAAAATGCTGGTTGAAAAACCACAAGAGGTTGCCAAGCTCTTTATACATTTTAGGCTAATGAACAAGGCCAAATGGTATATTTGAACCTTTTTCTCTTCAGGCTCTGCCAGACCTAGGCTGGTGTACCCGTGTGAATGAAGCAAACTTGAACTATATGTTTCCTACTTGTGCAATCTATCCACAATGGCAATTGGAAATGGAAATATGCAAGCCTAATTTGGTGTAAATTGTATAATCAATATCAAGGTAAAATCTATGAATATGTTCAATTAATAGATGTGAGGTTTTGAAAACAAATTTGAAAAAACTAAATGATGAAATGTATGAGACCAGTGCCTTGTTGGGTATATGGAGTCAAATGAAAGTCTAAGATGAGTGCCTTGTATTTGGCAATAACTCTAACTGTCTGGCACAATATTAGTTTATAACTTGTATAAATGTGCAAGGATGCAAATACCAAGCTCTTCTTATTGATCCAAATGACCTTTTCTAGATTACTATTAATTAAAAGAATTTAATCCTTCCTTGAAGGAGTTAGTTAACTGAACCACACAAGAACAACAAATGTGCCTTAATAAATTAAAAATATCCTTGATACATCAATTTAAATAATGAAGAAATGTCAACCTTGGAGACAACCTGATAATACTTTTCAATTATTTCAACAAACAATTGATACCAATATGACGCCACAAAATCAAAGATTTTCATTAACTTCTTCAAAATGGTGCTTACAACATGATTTTTCAAAATGTAAGCATTATGACAACATTCTTTTATCTATCTATCCCTATTCGCTAATTTCTTTCTCCTATATCTAATGCCCTCCTTTGGTCCTGGTCTCTCTTATAAATACGAGAGGCAATAAGCTTTAGACCAAATGACATGTCTTCTAATAACAAAACATAATTTTGAAATTAAACATAACTAAACATAACATGTGCATCAATCCATTAATCTTCGAGTAAAAGCTCATGGTCATCTAAGACTTGTTCAAATATTTTATTGTATGATACTTCCTCTTCATGATGTATAGAATCAATCTTCATCAGAGCCCAAATATTTTTCTTGCCACTTATTTATTATCAAATCGCTTGGCCATTTGAATTCCTGTACAACTATGAAATTTATAAGATGACTCTTCCATCTGTTGTCTAGGAGATTTCTAACATCCACCACAAACTTTGTAAATCCATTGTCTAGCATGATGATCCCATCGAACAAAGTATGGAATTTGTTGAGATTGATCTCCCCATCATCTTGTACATGTGTTAAGCACTTAGGAATCATTTGATCAAATTCCTCTCTCCATTCATCTATACCTTTCAATTGATTGTCATCTTTGATGATTGATGGGTTGAAGAGGTATTTGATAGAATCAAATGCACTTCTACTTTCCAATTTCTTCCTCATATCAATCAAATACTTATACTCATCCATCACACCTTTCACCATTTCATGTGTAGGTTTGAGCCTTGATGGGGCCTCTCGATCCCTATGTGTGGCCTTACATAAAGTAGTCAGTATGTGGAAGGTAGGTTTCCATCTCTTTTGAAGCTCTTCAAGGATGGGGGAGTTAGTATTTGTTTGTTCCAAAGCCTTAATCAGATTGTTGAAGTTTTCATGTACTCCATTTATCTTCTCCTTTAGTATCTCAACTCTATACTCTAATATCCTTTTTAGAGTCTCTGTGATGTGATGCTTGAAATCTTCCATGTCATGCTTCTTCAACTTATCAATTTCTTCTCTCATTTGTTGTATTTGTGGGTCCTTTGCCTGGATAGGTGGGTGATATACAATCAATTCATCTCCTCTCACTATGGTGGCCTGCTGTAGCTACTGTTTTAGCTTTACATTTCCAACAAACAACTTATTCACCTCATCATTTGATAATTTCAATCTCTTCTCATACTCATTAATCTTTTTCTCCATATTTTCAACTACATCTTTGGTGAACATTGCAGAATGCATGGTCATAGTGGCAGCTTATGTAGGAGTTGTATCCCTCATTGTTCTAACCATAGTTGACCCCCTCATTTCCTCCACTACATCCAAAAGTCTAGGCTTCCTTGTGTTTTTCTATTTTTTCCACAGAGCGAGTGTTTGGGTAGTAGGATTATACCCTATTCCTGAGACACCTTCCTCTGAATCAAAATCTACTACCAACATAGGGTCATCCTGTGCTTTGATTTGATCCAGAAGAAACATTTCAGATAGCTCCATCCCCGGTATAATTAGCATATCACTTTTTAATACCATTTATCTTGCCTCCTGGGGGGTGACATTAATGCTATCAACATTTAACTCTGCAAATGTCTGCGCTTGGATCTCAGCCTGTTTTGATTCATTAGCTCCTATAAGATTGATTTTCAATCTTTGATCAAATTGTTTCATCTTCATTTTAATCCAAAAGTCCTTAAATTCATTGGTATGTATAAAACTGTCATCTTCCATAAACCTCAGAGAGGCCACTACCCTCTCATCTTCTTGAATTTCATCAACTCCCTCCTCTGACAGCCTGGCCTTAGGATCATGGGGCATTTGAATTCTCTGTTGTTCAATTGCCTCCTTTATCTCAGTCAGAGCTAGGACTGCTTCTTTTTCTTCATCATCACTTGAGCCATAATCAACCAATGGCTCATTCTTTTGTCTCTTAGCCTATGGTTCATTAGTAGGAGATGGAGGGGATGGATGTGCAGGTGATGGGGGTGGTGCTTGTGATGTGGAAGATTTATGTGGTGGTTGGTGAGGTGTGGGAAGTGGAATCAACCCCTCATCTTGGGCCATTTTGTATAATTCATCAAATTTATCAAGGATCACTTGCATCCTTTTCAGAAGGTTGGGTTCATTTGCAAAAAATTCCCTGAAACTTCTATCCTCCTTCTTCTGATTCTCCCACTTCATCATTATTATCCACCTTTTTCTAGTCTGTAGTACATTAGTAAAATACACCAGATTTCTTATAACATCCTCCTCACGGTCGAATTCATGTGATATGGCCCTCTTTGTCAACAAGGTTCTTTTGATCATATTAATATGACCCTCTGGGTCACACACTCTCTCCTTTCCAGATACGAGGGGATAATTAACTCTCATGAACCTTTGCAATTCTTCCATCATATCATATCCAATGACCAATTCTTCAAATACTGTCAAATTAGGCAAAAATTTTCCTTTCCTCTGATTCCTCATCAAATCATGTTCCATCCAAAGCATCTGCCACATGAATTCTAGAAAACATACCCTAGCAGGTACAAACTTTGGCAAGATATGTGGTGCTTGGTTGCATCCATATACTCTGATAATGGTGTGTTGTGGCATAAAGAAACAATTGGCATAATTATGGGGACAACCCTGGCCTGGCTTATACTATACAGGCCTCATTACTTTCATTAATGACTCAGGCAATCTTGGTGTTGGGTAACCAAGGGTAGATATCAATCTAACAACAAAATCATCTCAAAATATTACAAAATCACTCTCTGTACATCTACTATCCTAGATGTAACACCAATTTTGCACAAGGAGTCTTACTCCACTATCTTGTGTACACAATTTCATTCTTTGAGTCCACTTCACTTCATCTTGATACATAATTAAGTGACATAATAAAGAATATTTCCTAAAAGTAATAGAGGCCTTAGCTTCCCTAATTCGCAACAAACCCTCATGTATTTGTTCCTCAATTATGGATGCAAAATCAAACTCTACATTTGACTCAGAATGTTCAATTATCATAGCCATTCTCATTAACCCTATTGGTATATGCTCCTCTGCATCTATCCCCAAGACTTGACACAATGCAAGATAGGTATTCTTGAAATAAACCTAAAATTCTGAGGTTTGGAAAGGTCCCATTCTAGAGGAAGGAATAGGGAGTCTCCTATTATCATCACCCCTCTTCATGTGTAGGGGTGGCTCATCACTTCTATATGTCCTCAATATTTTATACTCTTGCTCCAATTTCACTAAATTCACTTATGTTACAACTTGTTTCTTCAGGTTAAAAAAAATTATAATAACATCTCGCGTAAAATCAACTAAGCTCCCACCATTTGGAAGCCTAACAGTTTTGGTTGGGGCATGGTAGCTACTAGAAAGGGCTTTGATTAGCTCAATATCAATGAAAGCATTAGGAACAATTAACTTGGTCAAATCTAGGGTCCATGGGTTTGATGCCAAAACCTTGTCATTCCTTTTCTGATAGAAATACCAATAGAGGTTCCAACTCGACTGAGGTATAATGGGGTCCCTACAGCCTTGAGCTAAGTCTCTGAAAACTTTCTTAGGTACCTTGTCAACTAAACCAGGCAATAAGGAAAGCAACGTGGATTGCAATGATGGTTTTTGGTTTCATCCCTTTTAACTCCTACTTCAGCCTTTTTTGGTGCCATCTTACAAAATTCACAGAGGATGACGAGCAAAACTTACCTGAAAATGGAACTCGCTTCAAAGAATTCCCTTCACTCCCGCAACTTGTTTTCAACTGTTATGAATGAAGAACCTCAACTTGTTTCATGTATTTTAACACCAAAATGCATTTACTCCTGACTCATAAATTCGCACAATTCAAATCTTTGTATCAAGCTCAAGTTTATATTTTGATGTTGACTGATGTGATTGGTATGTTTTAAATGACCCAATGACCTGGTTACCACACTACCTCATGTCACCTTTTATTCCCCTGCGGTACTACGGTGTCTCCTTGGTACCTATATTGAATGTACCGCTCTATTGCAGGTTACCTTTTGCTCCCCTGCGGTACCGCAGTGTACTGCTCTATCGTAGGCTATATCTTGACCCTTTGAGGTATAGCGATATAGTAGTATATAGTAATGGTTGCTCTCATCGTCATATCGCGAGCTACTTGGGGATGAGTTGTGGTGGAGAGGTATGATATGGGTGTTATGAGGGGTGGCTAATGTGATAGTGGTAATGCAATAAAGGGTAAAAATGACCTTGAAAGGCAATAATCTGATTTATTATGTAAATGAGAGTTAGAATTTTGAATTTCAAATGAGAAAATACTTATTAATTTTTTATGCAAAATTATGGTTCCAATAGAGGGAAGTGAGGGAAGTTGGTAAAATTTTGTGTACAGATGTAAAGGAGAATGTGATATCAATGTTTGATGATGGAAGAGTTGAAGAACACCCCACAGGACAATGTGCACAATTGAAGCCAAATTCAAGTGAAGATAAGGACAAGAATGACAAGGACAGTGAAGAAAAAAAGCAAGATGAACCTAAAAAAGGAGTTCAAGAAGGTCAGAAGCATGAAGAGCATAGAGGAGGACAAGTTACAACAATCTTTCCAAGAGACTTGGAAAAATTCAAAGTTGGGGTGTATGGTGCAGGGGCACCTTTGAACAAAAATTGTCAATCAAGGATGATAATGTGTAGGCTTTAGTATTTTGGGAAATATGAGCTAAATAAGGTCAATTAGAACATTTTAATGTTGTAATAAGTCATTACAGATGGTTCTTAGGTGTTTGGGGGCTCAAAATGCAAAAATATTGAAAAGTCGCTAATTGTGGAAAAATGCAAAATTTAAAAGTTGTAAAAGGGCAGATTAGGAGGTCCAACGGTCACATAGATTTGAATGGCCATTTGAGGAATTTGGAACAGTTATTTTAGAGGTAAAAATAATTTATATGTTTCCAAGCATCGATGTAAAGGTTGGCTTGAAGATTGGAAGGAAGAAAAATCAATAAAATCTCTAACTTTTCTGATAATTATGTGTTTTCTCCTCATTAACAGCCAGTGTACAGTCCCGTATAGGATATTATCGATCTATTTTCTTTTTGAATCATAGATTCATGTGTTAGAAACTATTTTGAATTGGTTTGATTGAATCTTATTAGGTTAGAAAGCTTTGACAATCAATTTTCTCCAAGCGGCCAAAAAATAGAGTATTTAAGGGTTTTGTAGTTTCAAGCATGTATTAGGCGCATTCCACCTTCTGTAAAGTCTGTACCTCAGTGGAATGGGTAGAAATAGGTAGGAACAAATATGTAAATGTAGTGAGGGTGCAAGGGAGGTCGAGTGTTGTGTTGGGCATGAAGCCCCATAGTGGAAAATTCAGTTTTCCAAGTGAAATAGTGAGGTTTTGGGTATGGTAAAGGGTGAAATAGTTTGGGGAAGCATTATTTATTGATGGAATAAGCATGTGCAGATGTAATCGAACCTGTTTGAGGTGGTGACAAGTTTAGATAAGGCCTGGTAATGTGTTTTCCAATAAAACCCTAGGTTTTTGGCAATAAAAGAGGGTTTCTAGTTTTGGCTCTTTGGAGTGAGATTTTCTATAAGAAAATTGTGTAATATTAGGTTTGGACACCCGTTGAGTGCTTCCCTAGTGGTTTTAGAGGTTGGTGTAAAGTTTTAATACAAGACTCTTTGTAAAATAGGCCTAATTTGAGGTCTAGTTGGCGTAGAAAACCTGTTTTGAGAAAGATGTTTCAAAGAAACCTATTGTGGCTTGTTGATATGTGTTTGTGCACCTTAATGGGTCCCTGAAAATTTTTTGGTATTGAATTGAGAAGACCTTCTCTAAAAGATATACCTAACTCAAGGAGGTTGCAATGCTACAAGGAATGGTGAATGATTGATGTGATAGAGAGAAATTGAAGGCTTGGTGACTTGACAAGTTGTTGTATAGTTGAAATTATGTTGCGTGGTTTTAGGACCTCCCTTTATTTCTATCAAGGATATACTTGTTCAAAAGGATGATGGCTACCTTAACTAAATGTATGAAAAAGGATTCATTTACACATATAGCTAAGCTAGGTGATTGATTGATGATAACCTAAGTCTAGAAGGTTGTCATGTCCAAAGTTTTAAAGTTGTTTGTGAGATGAGATGTCAAATGTTTTGAAATGGATGGGATGATTGATCCTAGTGTTTTGAAATGGATGGGATGATTGATCCTAATGTTTTAAACTTAAGGACTTTGTTTTACAAGATCAAGGTAATGAAAAACATGCTTTACCCTTGGAGTGATAAACCTAAGAAATCAATGTTTGGATGGTAGAACTTTGATACAATGTTTTGGTATGCATTTCCATGTTTTCTCTTTGTTGCTTTGGAAGTCTAGATATTTGAAAATGAAACCAAAGTGTACATGCTTTGTGGTTCCAATTGAGTTAAGTTTTGATTAATGAAATTTCTTTACCACATCAAATGTCTTGATTAAGTTTAGACTAAGAATGTCAGTGACAAGGAAAAATGTTTCCCACAAAAGCTTTACATTGTGGAAATAAATGAGCTAAGCCATAGGTCCCTAGGTTAACTTTTACATATGTGAGTAGAGATATGGTCAAATATATTGAGAAACCACTAACATATTATTTTGAAAAAACAAGATATAGTTAGAGGTAGCAACAATATACTGTCCTTGAAGTGCACTCACAAATAATCAAAGGGTTTGAAATTTGAAGAAAGTGTTGATGTTTGTTTAGTTTGTTTTAGCAAGCAATGTATTTACTGACTCAATAGGTATGGGAGATATTTCACAAGTCTTCTTCCACAAGACTTACTAGTTGGGCTCAACAAAATCAATCACTTTACAATCTAGAGGAATATAGGTATGTCACTTCTTAGTAGGCTTACCTCACCCCCAAAGGAATGATTTAATCCAAATCTATAGAGGGCTCAAATAGGTCATGTCAAGGAAATGTACCATCTTAACACACCTATCTTTGTACAAGAGAATTAACTCTTAAGCTTTATGCCTCAACTGCAAACTTGGAATGGTGATATTCTGATGCACTACTTCAAAGGATGTTTCAAAAAACTTGGTTGGCCTCTAGAGAAGATTTTTAGTGACACTATGAACATAAGGTGTATAAACCATATGTAAGCTACTTAAAGCTTTAGTTGTTCCTACACAATTCATTACGTTTGAATGAGGATAGGGCACTATCATGTTACCATGCCCTCAATATAAGTTACTTTATTTCAATTTCGCAAACTTTATATATCCTATCGGTAAACATGATTTTAGGGTCACTTATGAGTTCTCCATTGCAGGATGTGTCTCATATGTAGGCCCTTATCTAAGAAAGACAAGAAAATGTTATTTCTCTTCACCTAAGATATTTTGATGCACTACTTTGTACAAGAGAATTAACTCTTAAGCTTTATGCCTCAACTGCAAACTTGGAATGGTGATATTCTGATGCACTACTTCAAAGGATGTTTCAAAAAACTTGGTTGGCCTCTAGACAAGGTTTTTAGTGACACTATGAACATAGGGGGTATAAACCATATGTAAGCTACTTAAAGCTTTAGTTGTTCCTACACAATTCATTACGTTTGAATGAGGATAGGGCACTATCATGTTACCATGCCCTCAATATAAGTTACTTTATTTCAATTTCGCAAACTTTATATATCCTGTCGGTAAATATGATTTTAGGGTCACTTATGAGTTCTCCATTGCAGGATGTGTCTCATATGTAGGCCCTTATCTAATAAAGACAAGAAAATGTTATTTCTCTTCACCTAAGATATTCTGATGCACTACTTTGTACAAGAGAATTAACTCTTAAGCTTTATGCCTCAACTGCAAACTTGGAATGGTGATATTTTGATGCACTACTTCAAAGGATGTTTCAAAAAACTTGGTTGGCCTCTAGACAAGGTTTTTAGTGACACTATGAACATAGGGGGTATAAACCATATGTAAGCTACTTAAAGCTTTAGTTGTTCCTACACAATTCATTACATTTGAATGAGGATAGGGCACTATCATGTTACCATGCCCTCAATATAAGTTACTTTATTTCAATTTCGCAAACTTTATATATCCTGTCGGTAAATATGATTTTAGGGTCACTTATGAGTTCTCGATTGCAGGATGTGTCTCATATGTAGGCCCTTATCTAATAAAGACAAGAAAGTGTTATTTCTCTTCACCCAAGATCACATGAAGCACAAGGGGAGAGGATACGTAGCAAATCCTTGGGGTGACTCAAAAATTTTGTAAACTTAGAGTCTTTCTCTTCACCCAAGATCACATGAAGCACAAGGGGAGTGGATAGGCACCAAAATTTTACACAAGCATGGAAAGAAATGGTTGTTTTTAAATCCTCAAAGGCAATGATGACTTTATTTTAATAGCACCAAACTAAAGTATGAATTTTTTTTTTTCAATTTTAAACCAATATTACAATGGTGAAGATATTTGGGTTCAATTTTATTCAACTTTGAAAAATTATAGCATTGTAAATTTTAAACCCAATTGAAAAGTAGTTGTCCTAAAGCATGAAATAAAGCAGCATATGATGGGTCATATCATCCCATAAGTATTTAAAAACACTTTTACAATAAAGATCAAATGATACTTTTCCCCTTTTCTTCAAGATTTTTCTCCTCTCCAAACCTGCAACATAGTTATCCTTACAGAAAAATACCAACAATCAATAAATGATCAGAGAGTGGATTAAATTGAAAATTCAAATCAGACATGAAAATCTTAACTCTTTTCCTTACCTTGCAATAGTGCCACTTTGTAAGATATCAATAGAACCACAATATTTCAATAGTGTGGCAATTTTTCAATAGTGTAGCTTTGGTAAATTTTAATAACGCTTCTCTGTTGAACCTGTGAAAAAAATTGAATGGTCAATAGCGCTACAATATCAATAGTGCACCTTTTTTAGAAAAGTAAAAGCGCCATAATATTTCAATAATGTTGCCATTCATCAATAGCGTTGATCTACAACAAAAGCACTGCAATGCCACAAAAGTGTCGCTCTGGTAAATTTCAATAGTGTTGCTCTACCTGCAACTTGCAAATCATGGGAAACTCAAGAAAAATTTGTCAAATTTGGTTAGTTATGCCCTCCTTCTAGTGCCAAAATGTGAACATGATAATAACCTAAGCAAAACTTGCCATATCCATGATAAATAAACCAAGATTTAGCTAGTTAAGTCAAACTCCCAATAAAATACTTGAAAACATCAAATAAAGAAGTCGTTTAAACATAAACAAACAAGAAACGGTTAAAGGAAACTAATCTAATGACTCAAATCTCATCCCATCAGGGGATTAGTGTTGCATTGATGTGGAATGTCAGCTATTTCACAACCCCTTAGTTGAAACAAGCTTTTAAACATATTCCATTGATGAATATTGATGAAAATGGATGTAAACTAAGCCAAAATGGATGAAAAACTATACTAAAATGATGCTAAATGCTAAAATGCTAATGGAGATGGTTCTAAAATTCATTGTAGTCTAGTTACTCTAAATGAAATTAGATCCATTTCTCATAGAAATAAGGAGTATTTATAGGAGAAGTGGCTAAATCAATGGTCAAGATTGATTTGATGAATTAATGGATGAGAAGCAATGAGAGGAGATGGCATGGATCAAGGACTCTCATCAATGAATGAGAATGCAAGTTGATAAGGATCAAGGATTTAATTAATGTCTCTCCTTGATTCAAATAAGCACACTTCCTAAAAATTAGGAAGTTGTTAGGAAGTTTGTTACAAGAATATTCCATTTTAGAGGAGTTCAAATGGAGGGAATATTCCCTTGCAAGTGGGAGGGTGAGAGAAATTAGTTATTTAGATAATTAAAATAATGTTTTAATTGTGCAAGATGGAAGAAATTAGGAGTTTCATTAAATAATTAACTTATTTAATAAAAGCGGGTTTAATGACATTTAACTAAATAATTGAGATTATTTAATTAAATTAGAAGACATAAGTAATTTAATTAAATAATTTGCATTACCTAATTAAATAAGATGAAAATTAGCATGAAAGAGGATGAATTAGCCAAATAATATTGATTATTTGATTAATAGGAGAAACTGATGAATTTAATTAAACAATGAAGATAATTTAATTAAACGGTTGAAAAAAATGATTCATGATGAAAATGAAGTTAGTAATCTAATTCAAATGTGTAATATCATTCAGGACAATTTTAAGTGTCTACAAAAACACCATGAGTTTTTTAGAATTTTCTTCATCTTCAAGTGTATCAACATTGTGGGAATAAGCATAAAAAATATGTCACACTAAATACACATCATGATAATTGGTGGTAGATGTACAAGCATAAAGAAGATATAGATCATAATAGTGCATGACACTATCACCAGTCATGGGAAAACATATTCATAATGAGGCATATCATTATTCATATCATAAGTAAAATGAGGCACATCAACATAACATGGGATAATGCATATATATCAATCAATGATGCATTAATAGGATCCTCAATGAAAGATTAACCAATACGTGAACACATAGGAAGATCTATAGATGTAAGAGGAATACTAGGTATGGGATGAAGGAAAAGCACCACATGGAGGAAAATCCTTAGATGGATTAATAGAAGGTAGGAATACACCATAATTTCCATTCAAAGAATATAATCATTATGAATCATGTAGATAAATGAATCAAAGTATTTTAAAACACATGAAGAGGTACTGACAAGGTTCATGAAGGATGAAAAATTACACAATAATGTGCAACCATCCCTCCTACATGGAACATGTAGCATAATTCATGTGGTAAAAAGATTCAATATCATCAAGGATCAAAGAATAAGAGTCAATAAAGTGCAAAAACTACCTTATAATGCTTGTTTTATGCATTAAGTTAATCCCAATGTAGATGAATGATCCAAAGTGAAAAATGTAACAATCAATAAACAATGGATGAAGGGAAAGAAATTAATTCCAATGCTGAGTGCAATGGATAAGTAGAAAAATATACTAATTTTAGATATGGAAAAGATGAATGTAGCTAGAAATATTGGATTTGAAGCATCAAGGTAGAAGGTCAAGCCACAAGGTAAAAGCCTAGGGGGTGAGTGATCAAGTTCATGAAATAAAGAGGAATAAATGGTTGCCTACTTTTAAATATCTAAAGATAGAATGATAAATGAATGAATGAACCAATTAATAATCAATAACATTATAGATAGATAAGGAGTTAAATCACATACACGATGAAAAATATAAAGTGTTGATGAGAAAGGTGAAAGAATAAGAATGTGTGTATCTATCTCATTGAATTGTGATAATAATATCGTGACATAAGTTGAACGTGTGTTGAATCAAAGAACTTCATTACATAGAAATGAAAATGAATGATTGATTCTATTGTTTTGAGCTTCAAAATAAAATCATGCTAGTGATCTTGTCTTTCAATTCCGTGATCCCATTTGAACTCCACAATCATTTTTTTATAGCCAAAACCTTCAAAATCTATTTTGAATGTGTTAGCTATCTATACAAGGAAATGGGATGTCAATGAACACATTTACAAGTTTATTGTGTAAGGGTTGAAGTTTGATACTTTGTTATTCCTTAGTTAGACCCATGTTTCTTTTGTTTACAAGATTGGCAACGTCATAAATGCAAAATGGCTAGCTCGAATATTATTGTAGTATTTGTTCTTCTGATGTAGACATAGATCTATAATCTACAATGCTTTGTTCTTCTCTCTTTCAATTGGTTGATTTGTAAATAGAATATTTACAAATATTTAGATATGAAATTAGAGTGCAAGTGTATGTTTTAAAATATTTTAATCTAGAACCCAATTCAAAAAATTATGGTGCACAAGACAATGAATAATATTAAAAAAATTGAATTGCATCAACTCAAAATTAATGATGAATGAATTTAAATTTGGAGGGAAATACTATTGCATTGATCTTATCTTGAGAAATTTTGCATTCATAATAAGGAAGTGGATTAATTGAGATGCGTACAAATTTGTAAGGGGCTAAAGTGACCAAATTAGAAAGATAGATACTAGATTCTACTAGATTTTGATGCCTAATTACCCCAAATTAAATGTTAAATTAACACATCTTAAGACATGGGGGAATATAATAGAATAGAAGGTTTTTAATTTCCACAAGACCAAAGACAACCTAAATAGACTATATTTTTTTTCATTATTTGCCTTCTAGAATTTATTTTGATGATGTACTCCCTTATTCTCTCAATCTTCTCCTCTTTGAATAGATCTTGTAAAAAAATAATATTAAAGTATTTATATAATTCCCACCAATATCATTGTAACCTTTGCACTTTATCGGACTAAGTTGTGGTAGTTGTGTAAGAGACACATACCCTCTCCTCCCATTCTTCTTTTGGACTCTTCTATCTACCTATTTCACATCAACAATGATGTTAGTCCTTAATTGAGCTATGATCATCTTTGCTCTCCAAGTGATATTTTCTTGTATGTAGGCATGTTGGTTATGATCATATGTGGTGTTAAATTCACCAGGATAACATTTCCTCTTTTTCTCTAATTCCTTTTTCCACACAAACTTATGGAATTTATCCATAGAAAGTATCTTTAGCTCTTTGTTATTATTTGGGCATGCATGTAAGTTAATATTCCATTTGTTCATCTAATTGATGTTTTGTTTCATCCAAGTCTTCTTTATTGCATTCAAAAATTCTTTGGTGACAACCTTATACCATACGTATGCCTTTATTTATTCAAAAAAATTATATCCCAAGGGACAAATTATAGCAATTGCCTCAATATGGAAGGTACCTATCTTTTCTAGAAGAATATACTTAAGCTTTTTATTTTGAACTCCAAATGTGTGATAATATATTAATGAATCCTCTTAGGGAGGGGATTTTATAGTCATGCACCCTTAATTTACACCTCCCAATCTCCTTAATGCTAAGTCAAATTTATTTGATAATCTGGTAGTTGGGGTTTTGGGCATCATTGATGTCGCTACCTTAACCATGTCTTCGTTGAGTTGTTCAAACACCCTATTTCAAAGTTAGATCAAAACATGTGCATCGAGGAATGTATTATTGATTGCCTTATGTCTCACCATATGATTAGTTGTTTCTTTGACGTGACATATGAAAGTGGGTACTTTTGTCAAATTTTTAGGTACAAACATAATGGCCACCAATGATTAACTTTACAAGTAATATGTAAAAGTAAAAAAGGGCCATTGTTATACAACAACTACTAGTGGAGCATGTGCATCTAATTGGTCCTCTCCCCTATTCATCCATGTTTTATTTATGATTTACTACTAGCCCACAATTCACACCCATGAAGTAATACTAGAAATACAGATAGGTCAAATATAATCTAGATAATTTTCTAATACCATAGCTTAGACTTTATGCTTCTATATTATAATGCACAAATCTAGAGGGAAACATAACTAAGTAAACAAATTATGCTTTGTAATGATATCTCCCAAACACATAAATAAATTTTTGCATAAAAATGAAAACTCAATTATACCAAAGACATTTCCTCTATGAGAAAGGGTAGGTGAAATTGTTGGTTCAATAGGTGAGAAGTGGTAATAAAGGTTACAATACTATAAAATTAATCTTTTCTATTGAATTTACATAGTAATTTGTCCACATTAAAGTTTGACATTCATCACTCAAATTAAGTAACTCAATTAAGCGAGATGTAGATTCATTCCTAATAACTTGAGATTCCTCTATGATGCACCAACCCCTATACACATAAAATACTATCAATCAATACTTGGAGCCTGCATAAGTAGCATCATGGGTAGTATTGCTTGTTAGTGCCCAAAATTCAACTAGCGTACATGATATTCCAATGGTTTGCTCATAACCAATGTGGCATGAATAAGACTACCTCTCATCCTTTTTGGCCTTGATGAAAGTTTTTTCTTAGCTTCTAGGATCCTCCCTTTCCATTGCCTTGTCACCCCTAGCATTTTTCCTTACATACCTTCTTGCTCTTTCAAAACTACAAAGTTACCTTTCAAATGGTGGGGTTGCTTAAGCATTCTCAAGGTTACTTGTCCATTTTAGAGTCACTTGGGTGACCTTCCCTAGTAAAATGGGTGAATTTCCCTAATAAAAGGGGCAACCTCATAATGTGTGAAACTTTCAATTCTGTCTATTTTGTAACCATTTTTTACCTCAATCTTAGTGTAACTCAATCCTAATTGTAGCTACTTCTATTAACTCTTGAGTTCCACACTAATTGTGAATATAATTTTTCTTATACACCATAAATCGTATTCATAAACAGTCTTTAGTTGTTTATTGGTTTCCCCTTGTAGGAATTATAATTTTGTTACCTCTCTAGTCATAATCTTTTGAGTAGGTTAGAAGGTCAATTCTAGTAGTCTCCAAGGAAAATTATAAGCTTTTCTTGTAATCTCCACTCTCTACATGACCTCTAAGTTCTCTCCATAGTTATCTTGTAGCTTCAAAGTTTTCAATATAAAAATTACAAACCTTTTCCATTCCCATCTTAGTTTAGTTTCCCATCTTCCCTTTCTTCCATCAAGTGAATTATCAACCAAGTTGGAGAGGGGAGAATATTGAAAATTTTGGACCATTGAGGATGCACATGTTCTATGAGAATTTCATCAACATCTTATCTGTGACATTCTATTATTTTCTTTCAAGTTGTTTATTTTTAAAAGTTAAATTAGAATAGTAAGTATAATATACAAGCTATCTTCCATTTTTCCTGAATATGTGACATTCAATCACTAGATCATAGATTTAGTATTAGTTAGATAGGATTTATTTGTTTCATTGTACTATATTTCTATAGATTAATTTTTCTTTTTAAATCAAACACCATCAACACTATCAACAACATAATAGAAAACAAAACACCTCTTACAAAATAAATATAAAATCAAGGAAAATGAAATATTAGTTTGCTCATATGTATTCATTTAGTTATTAGAATCATTCTTGCTACATCCAATTAGCTAATTAGATAACATTGCTATTTAGGAAAACACAAAAAATAGATTAGTAGTCCATTCCTTGCTAACAAGACAAGGAAAACAACAAAATAAGAAAAAAAAGTATTCAAACACTTGCTAAAGAGAAAATACATCCAAAGAAAAAAATCAATTTAGAATCAACACAATCAAACACAAACTAATTTAAACATGAAATGTAACTAGTGTACACCTATATGTTCTCTTTCCCACTATCAAGATCACATGTTTTGGGATCAGAGAGAACTAGATAGAATCCATCCTAAATAAACTTAGAAGAATTAAATCAAACTTAAAATTAATTGACTAAGACCAAGTTCAAGAATAAACTTTAATTTTGCAAAAAAACACTAGAAGAGAATAATAGGTGACAAGAAAGAGGGTTAGTCCTTCAAGAGTTAATTAAAGCATAAAACCATTAGTAGATGCTTTCCTTGTCAATACTCAACATAATCCATGCAAACAACACACAAAATCATATGAGGATAACCATTACAAAACCTCTTTAGAGGTTTGCTAGAGCTTACTTCCACATTGCAACCACCATGCCATAAATCAACACCATTGTTAGTCACCAAGTTCTCCTTCCCTATGAAGATCATGATCAAGTTAATGCCAAAAATCCTCCACATATGAACATCCTTGTACTTTTAGGCCACTCCTTCCTAGGGTAGTCCTGTAGAAAATCCTCCATTCTATTGGAATTTTCCACATGAGTAGGAGTGATTTGTCCACACAGGCTGCATGAGAGCAACACATGTGTTGTCTCACTTCTAACTCATACACAATAATGGTGAGTAGATTTGGAGCAACACAATGCTAGCATGATCAAACGAAACGTTGATAGTAATTCTAATAAAACCTAGAACAAATCCAAATCTATAAGCATTATTGCTTCTTGCTACCCTAAGTTATGGATGAGAAAAGTTGAATATGAATCACAACATGCCTACTAGCTAGGATTTTAATTTAGATTTTCCCATTACACACTTATTTGGGGCTGCAAATGAGGTAGACAACCGAGAAAGTTTATCTAATATATAATATCTTTTGCCCTTCCTTCTTTATTATTATATAATATACAGTGTGAAGCTTTTCGATAATATCAGGGAAATTTGTGTCATTATTACCATCCACCTTGTAAAATTAAATCCACATGTTTACATTTCATATAAAGTTTTTTATCCGTACATAATTTATTTTTCAATTTAATCAAATATAAAATACATGACATATAATTTTATAACAATAATTGTGTTCATTCTTTCCATTCAAATGTAAATTTAATAATAATTGGATTATTTTAATATATATTTTTAAAATTAATTTTTAATAAAATTAAAATTATGAAATATAAATATATTAATTTAATAAAAATAAAGACAATTACATATTATAAAATAAATATATATATATATATATATATATATATATATATATATATATATATATATTTGGCAAATTACTACTAGAGAGGGTAGCTCTCATTTTATTAAAGCAAATGGAATTTACATAGTAAAATTTGCAAAGATACCAACAAAATGATAGATCCCAACAACTGCATACATTTCCTGATTGCCATCCATGGCAAACCGAACCTTCCACCACAACAACACCTTCAACCACCAGCCCCTTCACCTTCTGAACCACTGGCAGAATCATCCCCACCCCTTTTGCAACAACGTCCAAACCCAAGATCACATGCTGGCCACCAAGTTCAGAAAGGAACATTCTGAGGCACTCTACGATCCTCCACACAGGCCTCGCCCGGACCATGACAAAAAGAATGACACAGATCAACATTTACAACCACCTCTAACCCCGACCAAACATCCAAAGACTCATAAACCAAATTGGAAGAAACTTGGTCAACGACAAACTTCGATAAGAGGTCTACCTCACAGTTCACCTCCCTGTAGATGTGTGAAAGATTGAAATCTTGGAGGGCAGAGAGACTTTGTCTTATCTTGTTGATCCACATTTGAAGCCACCAACTTGGAGCGTAGCCAGCGCCAACTGCCCTTATTACCACCTCTGAATCACCTTCGATGTCAATAAAGTCCCAACCTTTTGAGATGCAGAAACTAATGCCTTCCCACAACGCTACACACTCTACTACTGTGTTGGTGCCCCATGAGAGCTTTGAAGATCCTGCCCCCAACATTTTACCTGTCGCATCCCTAATTATGAAACCAGCTCTTGACTCGCTCGGGTTGCCTTTAGAGGCCCTATCAAAATTCAATTTGAGATGGCCCCTACGGGGTAGTGACCACTTGGCCTTGGTCCTGCCTACAACCTTCTTTTGTGATAGGTGTTGGGGCTGGGTGAGAAAGCCCCACCACTTGCACATCCTTTCATCCCATGACGAGAAGAACCTGTACTTTGACATCTTGAGTCTTCCGTTGAGGTGCTCACTAATGCCAATTTCAATCTTTGCAATAACCCCTACCACATCTATCTCTTTCTCCCTAAAAATCCTTGCATTGTGTTCCTTCCAAATCTTCCATATTAACATGGCTGGAGTCTCAAACCACAACCCTTCGAAAGCCCCACCTTTATATAGGATGGGCCAAGAATCAAAAACTTGTTTCAAATTATTTGGGAGAGGCCCGTGCCAATCCAACATTGCTTTGAACGCCATCTAACAAGATTGGGTGAACTCACATTGGACCAAAAGGTGATGAACATCTTCGTTGCTCCTCTTACAGAGGACGCACCAGTGAGGGCCTTAGATACCAAAGCGATTCAGCCTATCCCCTATGAGTATGAGCTTGTGGAGGGTCGTCCACACAAAGGCCCCTGCCTTTGGCAACACAAACTTCCCCCAACAAAGATCCTTGGGCCATGAGGCCACTTCCAAGTCAAAATTTAGCACTTTGTATCTTGCGCTAGCCATGTATTCTCCTGACTTGGCTGCACACCAAATAATTTTATCTTGGTTGTCAGAAATAAGCAAATGCCTATTTGCTAGTTCCCTTCTAACCACCTCCCCAAGTTGAGCCTGCAGTCCAATGAGAGGTTTCCAAACCCAGACTTGCTACCCATTAACAATGCTTACATCCACATAATCCTGAACGTGCACCCCATAGAGTTCCTTTGTTGGTTCCACCGCCTCTACCAACACTGGAATCTCTTTCAATGTGGGATAGCCATTCCATGACTCATCCTAGAAGAGGGCACTTCTACTGTCCCCAATTTGCCATGACAGGTGATTACACACAAATTCCTTGCAACTTAGAATGAAGTTCCAGATTGATGAACCTCTTTGGGGATTAGCAATTGTTAGTATTCTCTCTGGATCATTGGAATCCAAGTACTTAGCCCGCAAAATACTGACCCAAAGGGAACCAAAGCTTTTGAACATCTTCCAGGAGATTTTTGCGCCTAATTCTTTGTTCTGTATCGTTGGATCCTTCACACCCCCACCCCCTTGCTCCTTTTGTTTTAATACCGTCTCCCAAGCTAGCAAGGGGATGTGTTTCCTTTCATGAGGACCGTCCCACAACTTTTTTTTTTGAATGCCTTTTAATCTACTTAATACTTTGCCCAGAGCCTCCAAGCACAACAACATGTATATGGGAATGGCCGCCAACACTGCTTTCACCATTGTGATTCGGCCGACCAACGTCAGCCATCGACCCTTCCAGTTGTCAATGCACAAGGAGCATTTTTTCAACATCGCCTCCCAAAGACTTTTTTTTACTGGTCTAGAAAAGAGAGGTATTCCCAAGTAAATTGTAGGCAATTGTCCCAAGTTGAAGCCCAATATACCTATAATTCTTCATTGCAGCCCACGCGGCGTGTTTGTGAAGAAAACATTGGATTTTAATGGATTAATCTGTTGGCCCAAATGACTGCAATATTTAACTAAAGTGACTTTGATTGTCGAAGCTTCTTCCAACGTTGCTCTTCCCATAAGGATTGTGTCATCGATGAAGAATTGGTGTGAGATTGCCAGAATGTTGTTTGCTACCTCAATGCCCCACCAAAGATTTGAGCACTTCAACTTGGTTATGTGAGAGCATAGAGCTTCTGTCATGAGCACATATAAGAAGGTGACAGAGGATCCCATTGGCAGAGTCCTTTTTCCCCACAAAAGAAACCACAGGGGGACCTATTTATTACCACTGAGTATCTCAGGGTGGAAATGCAACTAAAGACCCATGATAACCAGTCCTCCCCGAAACCAAGTCTTTTTAACACCCCCATCAAAAATCTCCAGCAAACCCTGTCATAGGCTTTGCTCATATCCAATTTGATTACCATGCCGTTGACATTGGAGCATTTCAAAGTATGCAATGTTTCATGGATCACGATGATGTTGTCTGTAAGATTTCTACCAGGAACAAACCCACTTTGTTCTGGAGAGATAACGTGCGGCAGGAACAATTTCAATCTATTTGCCACCACTTTGGTTATTATTTTGAAGATTACATTACACAATGCTATTGGCCAGAAGTCATCAAAGGAAATATTGTCCTCCTTTTTGGGGATTAACACAATATTTGTGTTATTCAAATCTTTGAGCATTGACTGTTTTCTCCTTGACTCCTCCACCACCCCAATAATCTCATCCCCCACAAAGTCTCAACATTGCTAATAGAAGAAGGCATTGAAGTCATCAGGCCTTGGGGCTTTGTCTGGCTGCATCTAGAACAATGCCACTTTCACCTCCTCCTTTGAGATCTTACCATATAAGAAGGTATTGTCTGCATCACTTATCTTAGGAGCTATATCATTTATGATCCCCATCTCTGCGAAGTCGGCCTCCCCTTCCCCTCCCAGCAAGTAAGAAAAGTAGTCTATCCCTACCTTCTGGATATCCTTATATGTAGTGATGAAGATGCCCCCACCTAGAGAAATGTGAGAGATTCTATTCCAACTTCTTTTCACCTTAGTTGAGTTATGAAAAAAATTGTATTCTGGTCGCCTTCACATAGCCAGGTGTCACTGGACTTCGACCTCCAATAGCACTCTTCCCATGCCAACACTTCACTATATTCTACCAAAAGAGTCTTCTCATTTTCATACTCCACATTCGTCATCCCCTGATTTAAGATAACTTCCCCCAGCACCGCCAATTCTAATTCAATGTGCTTCTTCTCTTCACAAATATTTTTGAAAGAAGATTTGTTCCATATTTTTAGTTTCTCCTTCAGCCGTTGCAATTTTTTGGAGAAAATGAACATCTTTGAGCCTTTAATCACCATGGGTTCGACCCACCAAGTCCTTAAGAGATCTGGTAGATCGGGTGCCCTCATCCACATTCTTTTGAATCTGAATTGCCCACTGGCTGGTTTAGAATCAAGCTTGATCACCAACTCAATTGGGTAATGGTCTGAAATTGAAATTGGCCCAATGGTGGACTGTGGTAACAAATTTCCCTGCAGTCAATCTTCAGACAAAATAAATCTATCTAGCCTTTCAACTATGTTAGTAAAATATTTCCTTCTATTATTCCAATTAAAGATGCCATTTGAGGTTTTAACATCTATCAGTTTGTTTGCTTCAATGAAATTCACAATGTCTTTATGGGATTGATAAATTTTCCTGGAACCCCCTAGTTTTTCACTTAGATCCATGATAGCATTGAAGTCTCCCCCTAGGATAACCTTATTATCACCTAAAGATCTTGAAATGGTATCCCATAATTCTTTTTTATCCTCTATTTTTGTGGGGCCATAAACGTTGTGAATTTCAAAGATAGAATTTGTTTGAAGATATGTTACCTTTAATTTCATCCAATTCTGGTTTGAAACAAAGGCTTCCACTTTGACTCTTCTAGGCTTCTAGAGGATGCCAAGCCCGCTTGAAGCCCCCCCTTGCTTCAATGAAACTGCCTTCCCAACCTTTGTTATACTTGATGAATGCTTCAACTTCATTCCCTTCAAGTTTTGTTTCTTGCAAAAGAACTAACTCTGGATTTTGACACTCCAATTGGCACTTGACCAGTCGCCTCTTGTTAGGGGCACTTATGCACCTAACATTCCATGAGAGAATCTT